>ML677343.1:30807986-30970613 GCA_007922305.1 Dermatemys mawii | reverse complement strand
GGATGGGTGGCTAATGACATTATTAAGAGACCTCCCACGGTGGCATTGCATACTGCTACCTTCAAATAACACATGTTGCTATGAGCACTGAAGAACAGGAATTCATAATATAAGAAACAAAAGTGGAGGAGAAGAATGACATTTAAAACTCTGCATCTAATTACATCCGCTGAGGCCTGGTCCTGCTCCCACTGTAGTTGATGGGAGTTTTGCTGCTGCCTTCAGTAGGACTGAGACTGGGCCCCTTGTTTTATTCCTTTAAGCAGAGAAAGCTGATGCCAAAGGCTCCCGGGACCTCTGAATGCTTACAGTGACAGATGTAGTCAAGGTGCAGCGTACAGAAGGCTGCCCTCACATCCGTTCCTGTTATAGCTGGCTGTGGCTGCATGTAGGGGAGCTGAGTGATCGGGTGGGAACTGTAGTTAACATCATCTGGGAGAACAATAATGGAAGTTCAGGAGAACTTGAACCATAAAGTGATAACACTTTGAGCTTCTGCTCTGCCTTCTGACTCAGAATCACTGGTGAATTTAGGGTCTTGACACCCCTGTGCAATAGAAATCATTGTCCCAATTTCACAGATGGGGAAATTGAGGCACAGAGCTTGTAACTTGTGTGAGAGTCTCTCAGGATGTCTGTGGAATATCAGGGAATAAATCTTAGGTTTCTTGATGCCACAGTGATGCACTTCCTTCTCTCTTTATAAAATTTGTCACTACCACTTAATGCTACTTCCTTCTTGTTGTCTCTGTCTTGCATGACAACTGCCTTCCTGGGAAGGAAGTCATTGAAATCACTGAGCAAGTTAGTGAAAGGCTGGGGTGCACGGATACTGGGCCTGATTGGCTACTACCTTGCCCCTTGTGTTGTCAATTGCAGTCTGGTGCAGATGACTGCCAGGTGTGAGGCCATGGAGATTCGGGTGTGTTGGGCCATTGCAATGTATTTCATTTTATTTTTTATCCATCTCTTCTTTGCAGAGAATTAAGAAAGATGTTGACAGAGGCACCCTGCACACCGACATGTTCCTGCTGAAGGCTGAAGGCGTGGACAAGGAGGAAGGTGGATTGCCACTCAGTGACTGTAAGAGGGAACAGGGCCGGGTTGTGGCTGATGCTGAACTGTGTTGATAGGTCAATCCTCTCTTTCCTTCTGCATGATAATTAAAAACGAAAACTACCCAGAACGAAATTTCACCTGAAAACCACCGTGTTGCTGGATCCGCCTTGGTGCGAAGCGGACCAGGTGGACTGCTTCCCCCGGAAAAGTTGATTTGAATGTCTCTTCTTTCCAGGAGCATTTAGAGGATTTGTACCCAGATTCTTGCTTTAAAAGAAAAATACAAATGGAATGGAAAGATGAAATGATTTATTTCCTTGGGTGATGTGAGGCGTTCAGGGACAAACCTTTCCCCCACCCATGCATGCAGGCAGCTTTGTAGAGGATTATGAAGAGAGAATTCTTAGGCACCCATGGCTATTCAGCATCTGTTTCTGCAACCCCAAAGCTGCAGTAGATTTCACAATGGCTGTGCCCCCTCTCTGTAAGGGATTGAGCCTAGGGCATGCCCTCCCCTATGCCTGCTACCCCATGTCAGTGGCATAGCAGTCCTTGCAGGGATGGGATCCCTGGCAGAGAACGGGCGCATGATCTTTGTGCAGGTTTCTTCAAGCAGTGGAACCATCCCGGGTCACTGATGTTCAGAGACTTGCAGGACCATAGGAGCAGTAAAGTTGCTCCTTTAAAGCACGTTGTTAATGGACAGGACAGAAAAAGAGTAACTTAGTAAGTGAACTAGCAACTCTGGGATTGGAGCGGAGAAAGGGTTGAATGATGCTAGTGCCGGTGGTTTCTGATTCAGCCGAGGAAGGGGAATGAAGTAGGGTGTGTCATTGCTACTCCTTGCTGCAGTGCCTCTGCGCACAGCCCAAGCCAAACACTCATATAGGTTTTGGAGCTGTGATTAGAATAGCCACAAAGTGTATGTAGGGAGAGGGAGAGAGCAGGCCCAGGAGGTTAGGACTAGGGCTGCGTGTGAGATCTGGCTTGGATCTGGCCTTAGGACTGAATCCAGAGTTCTCCAGTGTTCTGACTCAGCCCCAAGTAGCAATGTTTGCCTCCAGGTCTGGCTCCAGATCCAGCCTCCCTCCCAATGGGGTAGGGAGATGAGTTGCTCTGGTTCACGCCTGCCTCTGGTTTGGCCACACTTTCCAGCCCTGGAGACCAAAGGGTAAATGCTGGCTCTTGTCCTCATGCTGTTGGGTTTGGTGATTGCTCATCTGAGTCTTCATTTGTGCATGCAGTAAAACCCCTGTGCAGTTTTGCCCCGTTGGCATTCTCTGCCCACAGGGAGGCATAGGCCCAGACTAGTTGAGGGGAAGGGAAGGGCTGTGTTACAAGTTAAAACGGGCATGCATGTGTTCCCAGGCTCCCCACCTCACAGGCTGCTGGGATTCGGATCAGCTCGGAGCCTCAGAAAAGTTTCGTTTAAGTCAAAACAAAATGTTTAGATTTTTTTTTTCTCAAAAGAAAATTTTGGAATGGCCGTTCCCCAGACCCATATCTGTACAGCTCTGAAAACCTGGCCCTCACTTGCTCTCTTGTTAATACAAGGATCTATGTCCTGTGCATACAGGGTGAATGACTCATGTATCTAGTAGGTGTTTCCCATTTTTGTCTACTGTGATCTTTCCTGATTAATAGCCACTAGCCACTGCGTTTATAACCAAATGATTACGCTGGATAGGGTTGTCAGTTTGACAAGTCAAGGCTTAATTCTTCATCTGTGCACCTTTCAGCAGTTGTCACCTTGCCGGTCCCAATATAAAACCTGTTCTCTCCCCAGACACACACATTAGGCATGCTACTCTTCAATGACCCACTACTGGATTCTGTTTCACATGGCTACCAGTGCTCACTCAGTTCTATGTAGGTTGTGGCATATTTGTGTCTTGCATTTCGGAGCTGGAATGGAGCTGCTAAAAATTTGGGTTAGAAAGGTTTGGAGGGGGAGGGCTTGGAATGCAGGCTATTTTTCACCCTGCTTTTAAGTGTGACCTGAAGTCTCTGTGAGTGAACCTGGTATTATTTCCTGGAGGACTAGAACACTTAAAAGGCAACATAGACTTTGGCAACATAAGCCATGTCTGCTGGTAGAAGAGGCCCGGGAAAGGTACCAGAATCAGCCATGCTTGCCAATCATCCCTGGAGACAGCTTTTTTTGTATTCCATGGCTAATACCCTGCTTGCTATGTCTAGTTGGCAGCCGGCATCAAGCGGAGTGCTCCAAGGATCAGTCCTGGGGCCGGTTTTGTTCAGTGTCGTCATTAATGATCTAGAGGATGGTGTGGACTGCACCCTCAGCAAGTTTGCAGATGACAGTAAACTGGGAGGAATGGTAGATACGCTAGAGGGTAGGGATAGGATACAGAGGGACGTAGGACTTAGAGGATTGGGGCCAAAGGAAATCTGATGAGGTTCAACAAGGACAAGTGCAGAGTTCTGCACTTGGGACGGAAGAATCCCATGAACTGCTACAGACTAGGTTCCGAGCAGCTAGGCAACAGATCTGCAGAAAAGGACCTAGGGGTTACAGTGAACGAGAAGCTGGATATGAGTCAACAGTGTGCCCTTGTTGCTAAGAAGGCTATTGGCATTTTGGGTTGTATAAGTAGGGGCATTTCCAGCAGAGCGAGATACATGATCATTCCCCCCATTCAACACTGAGGCCTCATCTGGAGTATTATGTACAGTTTTGGGCCCCACACTACAAGAAGGATGTGGATAAATTGGAAAGAGTTCAGCAGAAGGCAACAAAAATTATTAGAGGGCTGGAGCACATGACTTATGAGGAGAGGCTGAGGGAACTGGGATTGTTTAGTCTGCAGAAGAGAAGAATGAAGGGGGATTTGACAGCTGCCTTCAACTACCCGAAGGGTGTTCCAGAGAGGATGGATCTAGATTCTTCTCATTGGTTCCAGAAGACAGAATGAGGAGTAATGGTCTCAAGTTGCAGAGGGGGAGGTTTAGGTTAGATATTAGGAAAAACTTTTTCACTAGGAGGATGGTGAAGCACTGGAATGGGTTACCTAGGGAGGTGGTGGAATCTCCTTCCTTAGAGGTTTTTAAGGTCAGGTTTGACAAAGCCTTGGCTGGGATGATTTAGTTGGGGATTAGTCCTGCTTTGAGCAGGGGGTTGGACTAGATGACCTTCTGAAGTCCCTTCCACCCCTGATTTTCTATGATTGCTATGTACTCTGTGGGTAAAGTTTGCATTGCTGCTGTTTATGGCATTCTAGACCTGCAAATAAACAGAGGAATTAAGTCCGACCTTGTCAGTGTATTACCTGTGCTATGAACAGGAATATGAGCTCCTCCCTTTGTTAAACACGCACATGCTTTTTATGATTCCCATCTTCCTCCCGGCCCACTCTGAAAAGCATATCTGAAAGAGGGCTTTCTGTGTTAAAGAGCAGATGTACAATTTTGGTTTCCATACACAATTACTTTCTAAGGGTAAAGAATGGAAATGGAACATATGGATTAGCTGGGTGATTAAACTGGCAAATGCAATCATTATGATTAACATTATTTAAAGAAATTGTTGAAGACATTGAAATATCTAAGGAAACCAAATTGGGCCAGTGAGATACTTGCTGATATTGCTATAGAATTGAAGGGCCTTGGAAGTTTTGAAGAGCTGGAATTTTCAGCCACTTCCTGTGTGAATTGACTTTTTGTTTCCTTCTCTTTTTCCATTACTAGACAAGTGGGTATGGACTCGGCTTAGCCCGTCAGGTGTGAAACCAACTCCTAGGTCTGGCTTCTCTGTGGCAATAGGCCCCAATAACCGGTCCCTTCTCTTCGGAGGTGTGCATGACGAAGAAGAGGAAGAGCGCATTGAAGGAGACTTCTTCAATGATATTTATTTCTATGATATGGGAAAGAACCGCTGGTTTCCTGGACAACTAAAGGTATTGGAAAAATATATACAATAAATCCTCCCTGTTTATCATAGCCCATGGAATCTGAAGCTTCTCTGATTTATGACTTCATTATGGTTTTAAATCTGATTCTGTTCAGAGTGTAGCTACAAGCCACAACTTCTTTGTGCATTTGTTACACGGAGGGAGCTATCTCATTATAGAATCCCCATGGAAACAAAGCACTGTAGCTTTGATCTCAGTGTAGCTAGTGAAGGTGAACTTCAGGACATAGAGATATTCATTTGAGCTGGACTAGTTACACTGAGGTAAAAACCACAATGGTGGGTTTTACAGCGAGCTAGAGGCATGTTTCTACATCAGGTTAGCTCTTTGCAGTGAAAATGGAGCCTTTAGATGGCTGATGAAGGGGGAGATAGAACGTTAAACCTACAGACATGTTGCCTCAGATTTTTGGCAGTACTCCAACTGTTTTCAAGGAGTAAACGAGGTGCAGATGACCTGACTCAACTTCCTTCCTCCTGACTCCAGTGCTTCTTAGTCTGTTCTGAAAGAGGGAAAACCAGTCACATAACAACAGGCAAAGCTTCAAGAGCAAGTTGGCTTCTGATTTTCTGGCAAACTGTTTTCCAGACCTTTGGTACAGCATTCTGAAAGACCTGGAGTTCTTCCCGCTAATATGCTGTTATTTAGCACTCAGTAACTGTGTTTTGATTTCTCAGAACGGTGGGTCATTGTATTTTGCGCCCACCACAAACTAGTGAGATCGCTGTGTGTATGTGTGAGTGAGAGGGTGTGCTGTGTTTCTCCTGCCCCAGCACACGCTTCTGTATTAATAGAAGCAACAATTGCACACCACAGATTTTCCTTTTGGTCACTTCACAGTTAGTAGAGCAGTCACTGTTTGGTTGTAGCACGTGCCCATCTTCTGAGAATTATGGCACCAATAAACCTTAACTGAATCCCCAAACTGCACTTATGTGCATTGTGTTCACCACTGTAGGGCGTTAGCCATGCTGTACATCAGTGTTGCTCAGATTCACAGTCACATACAGTGTTCTCTGACTGCTTTTCTAATGTTCTTCCTATCAATAGGGACCTAAATCTGAGAAGAAGAAATGTAGGCGAGGCAGAAAGGTTGAGGCAGAGGGTCCTGGGAATGGAGTGGCAGAGGGCCAGACCCCTCAGGGCCCCGTGGAGATCGTCAAAGAGGTGGTGGCAGAGGATGGGACTGTCATGATGATCAAGCAGGTGGTCTCTGCCCCTGATGTGGAGCCAGAGAGGTCCAAATCGGAAGACGAAGAAGAGGTTGGCGATGAAGCCTCTGGACAGCAGATGGAGCCGTGCCCACGTTCAAACGCCATGCTGGCAGTGAAGCACGGGGTTCTCTACGTCTACGGGGGAATGTTCGAAGTGGGGGACCGCCAGTTCACCCTCAATGACCTCTATAGCATCGACCTCCACAAGATGGAGGAATGGAAGGTCCTGGTGGAGATGGATCCAAGTAAGTTATGGCCACGGGTTAATCCGTTCCTGTGCATTTCAGGCAGTTGGACTACTCAGCACTGGCATCCACGCAGTATGCCCATGCCCTTCAAGCACTGTGTCCAGCAGATATGGTACCTGCACCTCCCAGGAGGGCTGTTGGGCAGGTGGGATTTTCAGCAGCACCATGGAAAAAATTTAGTGATTTTCTCCATGGCTGAAATTAACCCTTCGAACACTGGCATTTTCCAGAGAGACCATAGCTTGAGAGGGTACAAATCCATGGGCACCAAGCTACTTCACAGTTATCACCCATGCTGCATGCTTGAGCTGCTCAGGACTTTGTGGTGAGGGTAGGGACAGAACTCAGATCCTCCACTGTTTTCTCTGTGGTATAAATATTGTAATTAACTGGTGTATGCTCACAATTACACGTGTTTGCAAACCACTGCCCTCTGCTGGATGGAATCAGAACTACATGCCTGTGCGCCAAAGGACCTGTATTGCTATGGGCTAACAGAGATTCTCCTTCTGCTTAAATTTTAAGGGCAGTGTAGACATACCCTGAGGGGCTAAGTGACATGCCCAAGGTTACACAGGAAGTCTGTGGCAGAGCAGGGACCAGAACCAAGGTTTCCCAAGTCCTAACGACTACATCATCCTTCCTCTCACTCACTGTGTATTCATGTGCAGTCTCCAAACTAGCCATTTGTCATTTCTATCTTTGGAGGGAAGTGAATCTTTGCCAGCCAGTGGGCTGAGAGAGGAAACAACATCCTCACTTCACAAATGAATAAATTAAGTCAGTTGAGGTTAAGCGATTTGCCTAAGTCCACGGTGAAAGCTGTGGCACAGGCAGGGTTTAGAACTCAAAGGTTCCTGACTCCCTCTCCTGTGCTCCGGCCACTGTGCTGTGCAACAATCATGCTGATGATAATAAAGCAGGTTTATTTTCTTTCTCCCAGACAGGCGGACTAGAGCAGCTCTGACATAAAGTCCTGTTCTCAAAGCCACCGTCTGAGTTCATGCACATGGCGTGGGTCTCTCCATCCAGTGTCCTGCTTGCTTTCAGTCTCAACCTAGAGTTCACCTGCACAACACCTGATACTTTAAGGACAGTCAGAGTTAACCTTATTCCAGCACTAATGGTAACTGGGGACAAATCTCATCTAAGCCTTTCAGTAATGGTCTATTTAGGGCAACATGGAAACAGGTGAATCATTGCAGAGCAGATTTCAGGCGGGGCCGTATTCTTTGGATTGTTGGCAGCAGGCTCCCTTTACACTCAGCAGAACTAAATTTGGCCTAGGTTAATCCATACAAGAACCTTCCCTGGCCTCATGACCTCCAGTCAACTGGCCTTATTTATTGTGGGATCACAAATTCTTCCCTTAATCCCCTGGTCCTAAAGGATGTTTACATCCTTTCCTGATGGTACTGCATTGTGCCCTGAGTGTTTTTTGTGTACAAGATAATTTTGCCCTGGGTTGAATGCAGGGAGGATAAGGAATTTGGAAATCTTATGACCCAAGTCTGCTCCCTTCCTGTTGGGAGTGCTTCTCCACAGCCAATAAAAGGGCTTCCACTTCAAGTGAGCTGTGACGAGATGATAAAATAATCAATGGGGCCACTTTGAAGTCAGCAGGAGGGACAAGAATTGAGCACATTTCAGTGTACAGGTGTGTCAAAACGACTAGCATGAAGCAGGGTATTCCACACATGATCGTCTGACACCCTAACCTAGACACCCCCAAAACTTCCACAGCTCATGGCAGCTTGCTTTCTCTACCATTAACAGCGGTGTCTCTACACACTGCCAAGGGATCTGGAGATCTGGGTTTTCAAGGTAGCTTTGCAAGCATGTTGCCTGTTGGTTACTTTCTAGGAGTGGGGCAGTCTCTGGCAGGTGATACTGATGGAGGCTTCTCTGCATGGCATCTGGAAAGTTTATCCAGGTCTTTCCTCTAACCTAGCGAATCCACCTACACAGCATGTTCATTCTGAGCTTTCACTTAAATTTACCTCAGTACCCATAGCCCTCAGAGAGGCGAGAACCACCGATGCTTCCCTGTGTTCCCAGTCAAATCAATTCAGAAATGCCCCCGAGGGTAAAGCTTTAAAAGCCAGGTCCTTGGTTCTCACTGAATGTCTTTTTGGCATGTGATTTTTTGAGGTGAGTTTAGAGAACAGCTTCTCTGGTAACGCCGGGTCTTCAGCCCCCTCCCATCTTCACATCTGTATAACTAGATACTTTGGATGGAATTTCCTTATTCTTCCCCCTACTGCACACGCACACTCTCCTCTCTCTCAGTGGCCTTATAGTGCAGCTGCGTTGCTCCCCGTTTTCACTCTGTGCCTCTCTGCTTCTCTTGTGTGGACGAGGAGGGGGAATAGGCTGTAGGAGGGAAACTGGGAGCATGGAAGTTAAGCCCTTGAATTCCCATCCACGTGGCGTTGCACAGCACAGTTCTCATTTAGTTGTATGCATTTACTATTGGTATAGCAGCCAGCATGGTATGAGGTGCATTTGTGAAGGCAAGCCTCCTGCCCTGAGGAGCTTAATGAGACTGGGAGGCAGGCTCCAGCTTCGTATTTCTTCTAATTTTTTATTGCTTGTACTATAGTAGCACTTGGAACTTCCAACCAGGATCTAGGCTCCTTTGTGCTAGGTGCTGTACAGGCATAGTGGAAAACAGTCCATGGTCTGAAGAGCTCACGGTAAATAGACAAGGCAGACAAAGGGTGAGAGGGGAAACTGAGGCACAGCTGGAAGGAATAACTTGCCCAAGGTCACACAGCAGATGGCAGAGGTGGGAACTGAACATAGGTGTCCTGATTCTTGGTCGAACGAGGCACTGAACCATGCTGTCTTCCATGCTGTTATCTGTCTCCCCCTTCTCTGTTTCATGTATGCTTCTGAACTCTAATCAGTAGTTCAGAACTTGGTCTCTCGTGGTGGCTGAGCTGACAAGTGGTTATGTGATGACTGCTCAGCTCAGAACGACGGGACATCTGTCCAACTGTCCCATTCTCCCTGTAACAATTCTAGCCACCCTAAGAGGGTTTATTGTTTATTCATTGTATGTTTGTTTTATGGTTAAAGAAACTCAAGAATGGCTGGAAGAGTCCGAGTCTGATGCGGAGGGGGATGATGTGGAAGGTGCAGAGGGAGGTGAAGAGGAGGAGGAGGAGGGCTCTGAAGAAGAGAGTGAAGAGGATGAAGGTAATTATGCTAAAAGGAGTGAGAAGAACACCTGGATTGGTGGTGGCTTTGGGGTGCTTTTCGCCCCACATCTGCAGTTTTGGCTGCCTTGCTCCAGTTTGTGATGTTTCTAGAGGTTTCAGCCTTGTATCTGATTTTATGAAGTGGCTTCAGAATTTGAAGCTGCTGTGCTTTATTAGCAACCCAAGCCAGCTTGTAAGGACAGCTTGAGCCCCCCTGGGTTTTTCAAGCAATGAAAAGCTACAGGGAATTTAGGAACAGGTCATGGCTCATCGCTTTTCACCTTCAGGGTACATTTACAAGTGTCAGTCCTCGCTAAACCCTCGGGGAGGAAGGTGGTGTCAGGGGGTCAGAAATCCACCGGCTTTGCTGTCCTGTGCTCAGATCACTACTTCCCACCTCTTTCTCAGAAAAAGCAGCAGGGCATTTTGCAGGTCAGGGTTGATGTTCATTGATACAGCTCCGCATGGGCTCAGGGTGGGGAGAGAGCATGTTTCAGATCTGAACTGAGGTACCGGAGATAGTATGTTTGCACGGCACATGTGTCTTTTTGCCTGTCCAACCGGCGCTATTAATCCTTTAATTTAAAAAGGCAAAAATCCAGCGGCAAGTTGAGCTTTCCAAACAAAATCATATTTCTATAGCCCATTCTGTTCCGTGTTTGCCTGTGTCCTGAGGAGAAAAACCATTTTCCCTAGTGATCAATAGTCTTTAAACTGTCGCATTAAAATATGTTAGCTGCAGCGTCCTCTTAACCGGCCTGGCACATGGGCAAGCAGATTGCTTTCATCAGCTGTTTGTGACCTCACTCTTCCTTTCTGTTTCCCTCCTGTCGTGCGCTAGAAGAGGAGCGGCACCCATCTGTTCAGCTTGATGAGAAATACACAGACTATCTGCCCAGGACTGAGCAATACTGGATTAAACTAGCTCGCCACAATATGGGTCCTGATGCAAAGGAGAAGAAGGTGGCAAAATTGGCACATGCGATGGCAAAGACTTTTTATGAAGGTTCGGTCTAGAGTGTGCTTCTGAGAATGAACAGTGTGAGTGCAGATACCTCACTGAGACAACGGCCAATTGAACCAGCCTTCTAAATGTGATGTACCTCTTAGCCGGTATGTACGGTATGTTCCAAAGGTCCCTGGCTGCTATACACTAATGATTTGAGCAGTCCAAGATAGGCACGCCAATCTGCTAATGGTATATTTCTACCATTATCACCCCGTAAACAGGATTGCTGGCCAGGAATGTGTTCTGCTGAGGTTTGAATACACAGCGTAATTTTGTTGACAGCTGTTTAAGTTGGCTGAAGACAGACTGCTTAATAGAATCAGAACATCACTTGAGGTTTCTAGCCCCAAATGTCCTTCATCTAACCAGGGCTGGGTATGATTTTTTTCTAAGTGCTTTCATAATAAAGTTGTTTGGTTGGGTCATTTTGTTTTTTCCTTAATTAACTCTCCTAACTTTTAATTCCTTTGCTCTTGTCTTGCCAAAGAAATTTGGGGGGGTCCGTTTTGGATCCACCAGAATCCCCTTAATCACCTCATTGATATCATTGTTTTTATTTTCTGGCAAAACTTTCTATAGATCCAATTAAGGCTCACATGTAAAGCAGTTCCGTTTAGGACCTCTGCAAGTTCGCTCATCTTCAGTTTTAACTAAGATCTCTTTCCTGGGATAGGTCTGTTGTCCCCAAGTGCTCGGAAAATGTGAAGTGGAAAACTTCCTGATGGCCAGACTGCTTAGTCACTAACAGTCCTGTAGCTGTACTGGGTTGGCAGTTCTCTTGGTTTTGACAAAAGCTGACCAGGTGGATTGAGGACAGAGGTGTGGCAGTTTTACAAACCTACAATTTCTTGGAGGGATCCTCTCTGCCAGGCACCCTCCCTTCCTCTCCTCCTGTTCCCGAGTATTAATCATAGAGTATCAGGGTTAGAAGGGACCTCAGGAGATCGTCTAGTCCAACCCCCTGCTCAAAGCAGGACCAATCCCCAACTAAATCATCCTGCTGTGATCTGCAACTCTTTATTGTGCAGCCTATTTTCCTGCTGGGCTGCAGCCTCACCTAGCTATGTTTAATTTTTTCTCAGCATCTATTTCCGGAAGATATTTGGCTCTCAAGGGACAGTGCGTTATAAATAAAACATAGTATAGAACAGGGAGCTGTATTTTCCAGGGTCCCTCTCTTGCATGTGCTCGTTCTAAGTACCTCTCTCCAGCTCCTCTGTTTGCCTCCATCTCTGGAAGTTTTATTTTAATTCACAAATGTCAATATAAAAATGCCCATCATCCCTGGGAGGCTTTTTGAAGTGACATCCTTCATCTACCTCTTGATGGGTGCCTGTCTCTTTCCCACCCCCACGACTTTCTAGCAAGAGGACATTTTGTCCAGGAAAGGCTTGATGAGAGTCACTATGGAGCTGATGCCATCCCTTAATTATCAGAGGTGTCTACCTCTCAGTAGAGGATTGAATACACAAGCAAATTCACATCTAGCATTAAGCCTTTGGCTTTCCTGAATCTGGCCCTGCTGCCTCGGGAAACCGCCAGCACTCGGAGTTCCACACACATTTCGTCATGGCAGGGTAAAGGAAGGGAGGTTGGTGTAGTCTGCTCCGCAGTACCCTAAAGCACAATCTGGGCCAGCTCAGCAGAAGGGGCACGCCGTATGCAGGCCCTTGTCAGTGGCTTGTCAGCTTGGAATGCCATTAGCTCTCTGATATGTAATCGGGTGCTTGGTGGCTTTCTGACTTTAGCTGTGACAACAACATGTAACAGTGGTAGCTGCCTTGCAATGTCACTTCTTTGGCTTCATGGTAGCTCTCCCCAAGGTGTGAGTGGAGGAGGCTTTGTTTGGAAACCGAAGGAGAGTTAGCCTGGCTCTTGCTTGTGGTGCCACAGGTACAGGGCCAAATCCTGAGGTAGCACCGGGAGTGAAAGCGAAAACTATATACAGGCGGAGATTATATGGCCTATATTAGGCAGGTGGTCAGGCTAGATATTCATAATTGTCCCTTCTAGTGTTAATTTTTATGGATGAACCAGATGTGTCCCCACAGGATGTCTAACATACATTTCCCATCACAGGAATGCCCAATGGAGGGAACAGTGGCAGGGCTCTAGGGTTTTGTTTGGGTCCTGCTCAAGAGGCAGAGTTCTCTGCTGACTCACACAAGCAGCGGGACTTAGGTGGGTCTCATTTGCTCGCTTGCCTTCAGCAGCACTGCGTGGCTTAGACCCAGGTCCACCAGGGTATTTAGGCTCCTAACTTGCATTGATTTCACCTTTTGAGGTGAAATCTCTCTGAAGAGCTGAGCCTTAGAGCTGATCTGAAGGGAGCGCTCTGGACGTAGCCAGCTGAGGTGGGCATTGGGGCCAAGTTTAGGTCGACCTGTTTTGATGCCAGGGGAAGTATGGCAACGGGAGTGGGCGACTGGCTTATGAGATGGGAGACGTGGGAGTAAATGCTACAGCCCAGAAGGGGAGAGAATGCAGCCTGCGGAACCAGCTGTCAGTGGGAGGCTGATTGAGAGAGCCAGTGTTTTGATGCTGGGGCCTATCCACTACCCCAAGTCCCCCAGCCTGCTGAGTAGCTAAGACAGAAACATTTCACAGTGGCTACCATCTGCCAGGGCTGGCATCATGCCAGCCATCCCCATGTCTCTCCAGCTGGGAGGCCAAACAGAATGAGCAGTTGCTGGGAGTTCCAAGAAGGCTCTTCTGAGGAGAGGAAGCTACAAATGAAAATGGCCGCCTTGGTACTGGTGGCTGCAGAGCCCATTGCCATAGGCCTGGCATCTTTTGCCACCCCTGCATCTTTTGAGCGGCACTTGGCAGTGGGGAGAGGACTTTTGTATGCGGTGCTGATGTCACATTAACTCCTTGCTCCTGCTTCCATGTTAAAGACACCACTCACTGCTGATTTCATTGGTGTGGAAGCAGAGCTCTAACTAGACATTTTAGTGCCGGGGGTGAGCACGCAGATTTGTGCCCCTGCCATTTTTGGGGGAGCGGGTGCATTTCTCTACCCCATTTTTTCCACCCTTGCGGCTTTGCACCCCTGTGTGGCTGCCCTTGTGGTTATGGCTCCTTGTGGAATGATTAGCTCTGAGATAATATTCAGCCTCAAGCAGTACTCGTGACCTGGTTTGTATTGTTTTGGTTTTTCTCTGAGCAACGTGCAAGACGGCCTGAATTTGTGGGTTTGAGTAGGGAATCACACTTATCCCACAGCAGTCCCCTTATTTATTCCTTTAAAAGCTTTTATGAAATTGATACTCAAGACACAGATAGACTTGCAGCTAGAAGGGCAATGGAAAACACGATTACCCTCTTAGCAGCATGTTGGGGCCAGGAGCTGAAACAAAAACGTTGTGCAGTACTTCTAGCAAGGATGAGCTGATGGCAGCAGGAACGACAGGTGCAAGCTATGATCCCTTGCTGCAGAATCGCTCCATTTTGCAATAGGAGGATGGGTGTAAGCAAAAGGGTGCTCAAATTTGCTTGACTAAAGGATACGTTGGCAACTTTCCAGGCACTACCTCTAATTTGAAAAAAGTACAGAGCAGATTTTGCCCATCTTTAATTAGGTGCAACCTGCAGAGACCTCAAGTCCCAGAGAGCAGTGCTTCATTTAACCAGAAAGGGCCCAGAGCAAGTGGAGCATTGCAAGCTATGGTGTGTAGGCTTTGTGGGCTGCAGCTGCACATTGCTGTTTATAGTGGCTTGGCTTAAAACACCAGGTTACTTAATGTGCTGGGGGGAATTGTGGTTGCTGTTGTCCTAACGGTTCCTGACTTTGCTGCTGTGGATGTTGGGGGTGTGAAGGGCTCCAAACTCCCAAGACCTTCTGTGGGTATCCTCATGCCAAAAATGTGTTGCTCTTCAGCTATAGACTATGAAGGAAGGTCATCATGACTGCCCCCGATGGACACAGCGAGGGGAAGTGAGTCGCTTGCAGTCAGGAGAAACGCTGGGGCTCGAACTCAGCTGGCCCGACTGCCAATCCGGTGCCTGCCTGCCCAACTGAGCTGTGTTGCCTCCTGCGTTCTTGAGAGGGGAAAATGTCTAACTGCACCCTCTGTGGTAGCCCTCCAGGGCAGCAGCTATATTACAGCTGACTTGGGCCAGTATTGACCACCCCATAAGGAGTTGGGGGGTGGCATTGTGCTCTCACAGCCCAGAGGCAACCAGACTCCTGGGGGCGGAGGGCAGGCAGGGACAGCAGTAAAAAGGGGAAGCACATTGGCAGCTCTATCAAAGAGGGTTTTCTCTCTCTCTCACTCGCACACACGCACTCCAGCAGCGGAGTGAGGGCCACAAACCCTGCACGGTGTCTAGTCGCTAACACCGCTGTTCACCCACAGCCCTGGGAGCCTGTCTGTTCCAAGTGCAAGGGTGTGGGGAAAGCGAACCCTCTACATCCCTTGTGCTCATCCATGTGAGAGCAGCCAGGCCTGTTTTGCGTAGTAGAATGTTCTACCCTGGGAACTATTATGTCTTGGCTTTGGGGAGGGGGACGGGGGCATGAGCATTTTGAATTGCTCCCCTATGCCCTTGCCCCCCCAAAACAGCTGCTTAGCCCAGGGCATTGTTGTTGCCCACAGGGATAATGGGGGGCATGCGGGCGTCTTAGTTACAGCAAACGAGCAACAACTTGACTCAACACCATCAGGAGCCAGTGCCCCTTGTGCAGAGAAACCCTAGACTGTTTTGTGTATCGCTTCTGTGGGGACATCACCAGGGAACCTGGCTCTCAGGAGCGTGGCATTAGGTCCTTGAGGCTAATTAGAACAAAACGGAGATTAAATAAACAAGGTTCCAAAAAACAAGCTGCCCATACTATTTAATTGTTAAGATAAAAACATAGCTGATAAGGAAGAACCTTGCATGCAAAATTGCAGGGGAGAGGTGAAAACACAGTGTTTGTGGATATCCAGGGAAGGAATCTACCAGCACTCGCTCCATTAAAAGCATCAAGCGGTGTGTTGTCTTGTCAGTGGGGTAGTTCACAAGGCTTCATCTCACTACCCTTTGGTCCATTTTGTGTCACATCTGTAGTCATACATAAAGATTCGTAGAACCTGCAGTTTTGTGGTGTTGCTGATTTTTATTGTCAGAAAGTAGCAATTAAAAAACCAGCAGGATCTAGAAGCTGGGCTCCATTTCACTGTTCTCTTCTGGAATTCTAAACAGATTGGATAGCATGCTGCCCCCCCTCCCCCAAGTTTATTTTATTATTTTTGCACCTTTCCATAGCCTTTGGTTCCTTAGCTGATGGGCAAAAAATATATATAAAAAAGGGAAGCATATTAGCAGCTGTATCAGGGAGGGTTCTTGCTCTCTTTCTCATACTGCCCATGTAAGACCGTTGAGAGAGCCTTATGCAGCTGATAGGCTAGAAAGTGTGTGACAGCAGTTTTATTCCCCCCCCCCCCATTCTTCTTCAAAGGCTGAATCTGAAACGTAGTGTGTGTGTGTGCGCGCAAAGCTAGCTTTTCACCAGAATGGGGGTGGGGGGTGTGTGTGTGACGTGGGGGTGGGGTGGAGGGATGAGAATGGCTCCCTCTTTATGCCTTTACGTTTTTTCTTATGGGAATAAATATATTGAGCAGCTGTGTCCTGTCAGAGAAATATGCTGTAAAGGAGAGTTTGCTGCGATTCACTTAAAACAAAAAACACAATAAAGCTCAAATGAGAGAGAGAGTGTGTTTGAGTGTGTGTGTGTGTGTGTGTGCGTGCCAGCCAGAAAGAAAATCAAACTGTGTTGATCCATCTGGAATACTTGTGGGGAGTCCCTGGGCCATGAGAATACCTTGCTGGTGTTAAAAGGGTGCTATCAAGTAGTTTAGGCCCCCAAATTTAGGCTTTTATTAAAAACAATCAATCAGCTTTTGCAAAACTAGGCCTTAATCCTGCTGCTGGTACTCCATGGCTAGAGCCTTTAACCACATGGAATCCCATGAAAAGTTCTGCTGCAAACAGTTATTGGCCTTGAAGCAGGAATTAATGCAGGGATGTCCTATGGTTTGTGTTATGCAGGTGATTCTACTAGAGAATTGCAATGATTCCTTCTGGGCTTAATATCTATTAAATCAGTGAAGTTCTGCAGGGGAGCAAAGATCTGTCCATATGGGCCTAATTGTGAATAATTCAGAAACTGAAAGGGACTGAAAAGCTTTAATGTGTTTTTATTATTTAAATGAAAGTGTTAAATATATAAACAGTCTCCTGCCAAGTTGGAATCCCAAGCACAGCTGCACAGATAGCTTGATTGTCAGAGGGACTGGGCATCTGTAGCTCCTATAGCTAGCTGTGTGCAAAACCAGAAAGCAAAGCCAACAAGTCTGGTTTCATTGCTCAAGCTGAGGGAAATGCACAAGCTAAACAAACAGTGTATTTGGTGATCAGATTATGTCAAACAATAAACATCTGGGGCTCTTCTGGGACCAGGCAAAAGCGCATTGAAGCCTTTCAGTTGACAATGGATTGGGACCATAGTGCATTTTGCCCAGAAGTGTCAAAGGACTTTACCAAAAAAGGGTATGTACTATTCTCTCCATGTGGAAACTGAGGCACAGAAAGATGAAGTGACTTTGCCCAGGATCATACCACAGGTTGAGTAGAGCTGAGATTAGAACCCAGGTCTCCTGGCCAGTCTTTTATCCACTGGAGCCTACATTTTCTCATAAAAACCATTTTTTCCCCAATGTTCAGTGATTTAAAGGGTGATGAGCAACGTATAGAAGGGTTGTGTCCTTTTAAATTTGTATCTGTTGTATGTGATTTTTATCTTGGCTATGTCCCTTTAAATGTATTAGGGTCCTCATTTTGCAAAAAAGCTAGAATTTAAACATTTACATTCAGGAAAGATTTTTTTTATTTATTCTTTTGTAAATAATCAAGATGCTTTTCTCCCCTCCCCCCAAATAAAGAGAAAAGGCCAAGGCAATTCTTTTTTCGCCACAGCATGTATGAGAAAGATAAGAATATATTGAGCATTCCCTTTCCTTTTTAGTCCACACACACAATAATTGCACTGTAACCAGCAAACAGTTGGCATGCACCGGGGGAAAAAAATGGAGAATAAATGAAGATGCCTGACTGAAAACGCGCATTTACTTCAGGATTCAGACAAGTCAACAACATAAAGATTAGTGGTTTCATGTCTAGTTTAAGGTTAACATGGGTTGTAGCCCACAACAACAAAAAAGATTGTTCATCCTTATTAATTGTGATGTCTCTCTTTGTGGGTGGGTGCCTAATAGATAGAAATGAACAAGACTTGACATAAGAGTTCATTGGATACCATCTGGGATAATGAAGCGCGCTGGCTAATCCAGAAATGAACCAGCTCCATGTGTACTGGCAGAAAACGATGTTGTTCTGCGATAGGGTCCCTTCTGCAGCTTTGAATGACTGCCCAGTCATTTCTGATTCACATGGATGTGCTTGGGAAAGGTCAGGAGCCAGCTTGAGAAACCTGGAGGTTGACGTTTACCAACAGGACAAGTATGGGTAACCTGTGGCTCTCTCACACGCATGCTGCCCAACCAACATGCCTCAGCCCTTCCTTGAGGGACCTCCTGTAACCATGAAGACCTTGTTTGATCTTTATGGTACTGTGATGATAGTGTTTACAGACCCTGCACAGAGCTTAAGGAAGGGACGGAGCAGTATTGGGCCAGAAGGGCCCCACTCCTCCGCAACTACAGAGCATGCACCAAATGGAGGATCTGGTCAAAGGCAGACTTGACAGTCAGGCCCGAGGTGAGTGAAGGAGAGGCTATCCAAAGAGAGGAAGCCAGTTTTCAGCCTCTGGAGGCAAAGCGAACCAGAGGAGAAGGGTTTGGACTGTGGGTAAGATCCAAGCCAGAGGGTAAGGGCCTGACCTTTTTCCCCTCCCCCACTCCCTGCTGAGGGAAAATAACTAGACGCTAGGAAGACAGCTGAAGAGTGAGCTGCTGGGGCTGATTGGGATCTCTGTGCCGGGGACAAGGGGGCTGCAACCACACCTCCAAGCCAAAGAGAGAGCGGGGAGGTAGGACGCAGCCCATGGGAGGCCTGCCAGGTGCACCACGAATTGGCAACCAAGAAATTCTCTCTTCGCTTCGGGAGGGAGAAAGAGGACCTAGGTCCCCCTACAGCCCTGCCCAGGACTTTGTGGGGGCAGAACAACTATCGGATCCCTGAATGAAACACACTATAGGCATGCTGAGTCCTTGGTTTCCTCGGGTGAAGCTGCCAGTAGTGATGGCTTACTAGACCCAGTTAGAACTGGACTGAGACCCACCAGTGCGTTTTGCATAGGCCCTCCAGCTGCCATCAGATAACCACTTTCAGTCACAAATGGCCTATCCTGGATTTGAACTCATGACCTAGCACTAAACACCTCACATCCCAGTACTCTTGGGTGCCATCCACTCCTCATTTTAAACTAGCAAAGGCACTGCCTGTATCTACCTTGCCATCAGTCACTCTTGACACTGGACAAATTAAGAATAGTGAAAGTTTGACCAGATGACTGTCTAAAGCCCTTCGTCATAAAACAGGGTCCATTTTAGCTGCCTGGTTTCCCCAAGTGGCTTTAGATTACAGAGGTCAGAAAGCAGAGATGTCAGCAGCAGGGCAGGTATTGGTGTGAGGGAATGGCAGTTAAAGTATTCCAGCCTTTTAGTCCAGCAGGGATGATAGAAGTATTATTTGATTTATGTTCATGGATGACAAGCAAGAGGTATGCATGTCCCAGTTCACCACCCATCTATCTCCCTGCTGCTTGACTGGGCCATGCAGGATGACAGAAGAGATGTGCATCTCATGGCATTGAAGCTGGGCAGGACATGGTTTTCCCGTCCCACCCGAATTTTAGAGAGGGTGAGATGTTTTTTTCCATTACAGAATCATGACAAAAATTAATCTAGAAAATATTCATGAAGCCATAATCTGAACAAAAGTTTGGATAAGGTCAGTGGACATGTTTTGTTCCAGTCATTTCAAAGTTTTCACTTTGACCACTCTGAAACCAAAATTTCTTCCAGCTGGAAGATTTGTCAGACTCAACCTTTTCCGACAAACAGTTTCAGTTTTGACAAATCAGCATTTTCTGATGGGCAAAACAAAGTCAGTGGAAAATTCCTAACTAGCTCCATTGAACAGGTGTTTCCTTCCCTCTGCGTGTGGTATTTCCTGGAACCAGGGCCTGGATTACTCTGGTTCTCACCCATCTCATCTGGAATGAATCTGGACATATTTTCCATTTGCAGGCACCTCCTTCCTGCCTGCTCTGAGTACCATTGATGGACCCTGCTGGTATGTCTCTAATGGAGAAAACCTTGAGCTGTCCTGCCTCTCAGCGAAGATGGGAAGGACGAGAACACAAAGGTTTTCCCAAATGTGGGCCTTGGGTTGCAGAAACTCATCAAATTTTTCAGTTCATGTCAAGAAGCTCTGCTCATTATTCACCTGTTATGTGGAGATGGGCCCTGTGGCTGCCCTGACCTTCATCACTAGGGCAGAATGCCTCAGTGGTACCACTGACCAAGAGACTTACTTTCTGAGATGCTGTCGGTATGCGAAGAGGCAGGGAGGCTAGTGGGCAACAGTGGAATTACTGATGCCATCAGTTATGATTTGCTGGTGCCTTTCACAAGCCTCATACTGTTTTTTCCTGTAGTCTCAGCAGGATCACTTTACCTGGCACCAAAATGCAGCCACTTCTGGGGCAAGACAAAGCTGCCATTTTGCAGCAGGGTAGAGACAGGAAGTGAAGAAGAAAACCCGATCCAGTTAAAACAATTCAATTGAGGGGAATCAGGGCTTTGACAGGCTACTGGTGCTTACACGCCTGAACATAGGGCTGAAGGATTTTTGATGACAAGTGATTGGGACTTTGGCTTTGTGTTTTATCCAAATTGGGAAATAAAAGTAAATAGGTAGATGCATCTGTATTGTGTGTGCACTGCATAGAATGTAGTGGTGGAGCTTTAAACGTCCACGGTCTCTCTTGGATGTATGGAAGATGTGTGAGTGAGTGAGGCACACAGCGTCATCCTTACTGTGTGACAGGGGTCACCAGTACAACACACCTTGAACCAGCCCTCCTTGGGGTTGCCAAAATCCATGCTGCTCTACTACTTCACAGACTCTGCAACTCTCATGTATGAAAATGGCCCTACGACCCTACCAGTGCCAGGATAGGCCAGGCCATTTACATGAGCGATGGGATGTTACTACCCATCCCAGGGAACCTTGCCAATCCAGGTGGTTCCTGGAGGAAAAAGAACAGGCAGATGGACTAGAGCTAAGTCAATTCAGACTTTTGTATCCTTCTTTCTTACTCTTCCCCATAAGACTTGACTTCACAATGATCCACTAGTGGTCCACATGAGATATGAAGGTTTCCCTTCTGGAGTCCAGCAAGGAAACCATGTGCATCTGGGTGGGAGGTGCGGGTAGGGAGGTTGGTCCATTCCTGCAGTTTGGGGGCAGCTTCAGAACATGAGGTTGGATTGGTTTTAAAGAGTTGCAACTTCCTCCTTAAGAAAACGAGAAGATCCCTAAGACTGAAAAGCAGTGTCAATTGTCTTCATAATCGCATAGCTGCTTGCATACATATGTCTAGCTATGCACGCGAGTGTATACATGAAACAGCATGGAAGGGGAGTATATGTGGATGTGGTGTCTACGTACTATGGTGATGCGTGTCTTAGACATGCCAGAGAGAGAGAGAGAGCCATGAACACAGTACTTATGAGGTAGAGAGAGTACAATGAGTTGTATTAGAGTTGGGCTGCTTGTCAGTAATAATTTTGGCTCTGGGCGGATGCGAAAGCACAGAGCTAAGACAAATTGCTCAACTCACCTCGATTAATCAAGGGATCATTATTTTTAATCACATTCTTTGGGAGCTAATTAATACTAATCTTCAGATGTCTTTCAGACCCACTGAATCTTAGATGCTTTGCTTGACTGAATGTTTAGTCTTATGGAAACAAGAACATAAAAACAGCCATAGTGGGTCAGACCAATGGTCCATCTAGCTCAGCATCCTGTCTTCCGACAGTGGCCGATGCCAGGTGCTTCAAAGGGAGAAACCAAGAGATGAAAGACAAATGGAGTTTGGTTGAATTTGGGGTAGCCATATATTGATTCCTTGGAGGTCTGAAAGAAAAGCAGTGATAACTAATCAGTCAGCAGTGTGAGAAACCTAGTCATGAAACCACTAGTACTTTTATTTGATAATGATATGCATTTTTGTGCTGTTTTATACATATCTAAATATTGTACTGTGTTTGCATTTTTAACTATGTAACCTGCTTCTGTAGGTATCTGTGTGTCATGCACTTACTGGAATGTACAAAAAATGTTCTCTAGAATCTTTACAAAGAGTTGCAAACACTTACAAAACACATATTGCAGCATGTATGATTTTCTAGGGCTGCAATTACATTATGTCATTATTTGGTTCACTTAAGGTCTGCAGCAACCATTCAATATTAAAAAAGATGAATGGAGAAAAAATGAAGACGGAAACAAAATGATCAGAAAGGTTACTAAACTTGCATTATCTGCCATTCCTTCCTTCCATCCCACGCCCTCAACCCAGAAAGGAAAAGAAAGAAACAAGCAAAAAAAGGAAAGAAAATGGCAAGACGGAATGAGTGTGGCAGTTTAAGGAAAAGAACTGAATTTAACTGGCACATGCGCTAATCTTTAGTTTATTTCTGGTTAAAAATATAGCAATCCAGTGCAGTGTAATAAAGAAATCTGCTGAAAATTTAGCAGAGAAACAGCTAAAATGTAAGCACAGCAAAGCCAAGTCCACAAGTCAGGGGTGTGCCCAACACCCTGTATGTAAAATGATGAGACAGATTTAGTCACAGATAAAATCAAGAGGATTATATATGGGCCATATCTGACCCTCATGACCTCTCCCACCCTTTGTTATCCAATGGACTTGCAGTGGGTGTAATTGTGGGTCGGATAGGGTTCCAATATATACTGTATCAGAGAGAGGCAGTTAACCGTTTGAAGTGCACAGCTGACATATCAGGCAAGGACAGACTGCGTGTGGTCTTGGGGATGGAGGTGGGCAGGGAAAACAGTTAAATTGTTTTTGGAATGCAACAGGACTTCAGGAATTTCCAAGCAATTGAGGTAAAAACCCATGCTCTTGTCATTGCGACCATAACAGCTCAGGAAACGGGTATGCATCTTTAATGAATACGTATTATTGGGGCAGGGGAGGGAAAAAAATCAAGGCAGGCATAGAATCATAGAAGGGTAGGACAGGAAGGCACCTCCATTACAAAGATGTTAAACAAAACTAAGTGACGTATAGAAAAGAATACATCCTTAGAGGTGGCCGTTGCCAATGACGTTTTTTTACAGGGACATGTTGGAAGCTGGAATATACATCCTGCATACAAAGTGCAAAAATACTACATGCTCAGAGCCCAAGCATGATGTCTGAAGTGGTCCATGGCAAGATGTAACAGGCATACCCAGCCGTGCTCCTCCTCTCCTGCCGCTGTTGCAATGCTTCTCCCCAGATGTCCTTTGCTAGATCAGAATCGAATGTCCCACCAGACAGCTTCCTTGCATTCTCTGTAAGCACTGGTGTGTTTGTGGAGATGTGGTTACAGTTCAGGATGGGATAGCTGGTGACTGTTTTAGTATCACTGCTCCTGATATGTGTGTGTGTGTGGAGTTGGGCCATAATAAGCCACCAGGCAATTTATGGGGGAGGGGAGGCAGGGGGAGGGCAGATTTGTAGCTAGGAGAAATCAGTTTTGAACAGAAGGAGGGTGGCTTTGGGTGGTTTTGCTCTGGCCAAGTGAGACGGGAGGGTGGCAGCAGGTATGCTATTTACACCTTGGAATCCCCCCACCATGACCACCAAGATTTGAGCAAAATGCTAATTGTTTCAGAACTTTTAAAAACTGTAACAAAAATGGGCCACTTTCCCATCATCCTCTATCATCCTTCATCCTCTATCCTCTGTACTCTTCCCTCCTGCAAGCACCTCCTTTTCTCCTCCTCATTCCTGTTTTTTTTTCTGGTAGCAGAGAGAGGAAGAAAAATATGAGGGTTTTTTTTGTGGCGGGGGGGCGGGGCTAAAGGAGGATGGGTGAAAAGGGATTTCCCTCACCATCAACTTCACAACAGTGGGGTTTAGTGTTTACACCAGAGACTCAATCACCCCCCTTCGCACCCCTGTTCCATCTGCCCACCCTCTTACCTCCATTTTGCAATTTTTGTTCTTTATTTACTTTGGAGGGGAAAAAATGACTGACTCGTATTTCGCTGGGATCCTGTCTCATCCTTTCTGGTGCTGGGAGGGTCAGAGAGTTGTTAGCATTCTGCCATGCCACACAGCATAGTGTTGTACAAGCGAAGAATTTTGGCTAAAATCCAAAAAACATTACCCAGGAAAAAAAGGCAAACTGTGAGTGAGACTCAATCATTTGTTGTTCTTCTGTGAAAAGACTTGGAAGTTGTCATAGAACTGTTCAAGTTGTGATCTTTCCCTTTTTTTGATTGGTTTTTGTTTGGTTTTTCTCCCCCCGTTCGTACACGTAACCTTTATTTTTGCAAACAAGACAGTCTTGAGTTAGATGAAAAAGTTAATAAACAAAATGGCGACGCCAATGTTCAGTAAGATCACCATGACTACGAGAATGGGAGCCGAGCCCTGGAACAGAGAAAGAGAAGGAAAGGAGTTACAAAGCTTGTTGAAATTTGATGGTTAGCCAACTGTTGGTAGAAAGGGTCAAAAATCTGTAATTATATCGTAAACCGGCATGGCATGGTTTGCTGAGGTACAGAGCACCTGTAACTTCCACTGAAGCTGTGAGCACCTGTAAGCCTGAGACAAAACAGGTTAAGGGAGGGATAAATTGTACTTTGCACTTGGTAGCACCTGCCATCCAAGAATTTTGCAACTGTTAGTGAATTTTGCTTCACTGTCACCTTTTTGAGGCACGTAAGGATCCTACACGTGAGGAAACAGGGACACACAGCAGGTTTTGTGGCAGAGCCAGGAAATGACCTCAGATGTCCTGACTCCTAGGACTTTGTTTTAACCATAGGATCTCTGCCCCCACCTGGCTTTTGTCCACGTACAATTCAGTGCAAAGGCAGCTTCTGAGACCTCAGAGGCGCTCGTTGTCGTCTTCATGAAACAAACCAATTCTGTTCAGTTAAGGGCATGTGACCTGCACCCCAAGGGCCAGATGCAGCCCCTGGCAGTCCTATCCTTGTTACGGTGGAGTGAGGACAAAGCTGATGGACTAAAGATAGAGTATGACACATCTTGTTTGGCTCTCAATAGGGGGCGTTGCAGCAATCCAGTGAACTGGTGCCAAGTTATGACCATGACAGGAGGTTGACTGAGACAGCTTATATCCGGTGGATCAGTAAGTGAGGAAAGCGCCTGAGCTTGGATGCCCTTCTGTCATGTACACGGTGAATCCTGCCTTAAGGGACCTGCTACAACCAGGTGCCTAGCTGAGGTAACGATGTAAAAAAGATGGCGCAGAATTGTACTCGCTATGTTTTGGGACACTTTGGGGTGGTTCCTTCAGAGAGTCGGTTGCCTAATAAATGTGAGCTCCCAGGTAGGGTAGAACACACCCCAGAGATGGGCCAGCGCTGGGATGTCAGTCTCCTGGGCTTAGCACACTACGCTGCTGCTCCCTCCTTTAATGCTAAGCCTCTGAGTGGGACTGCGGTGTGGCACTACTGCTGGCCTCTACCAACGTCGTTTGGAAGAATCCAAATAGTGGGGCAGGCAAGAGTGCAGAAATGAATGGGAGGTGGCGGGCATTGGATGGAATAGCCGGCACCTTTGGCTAAGCTGCTGCAGTTGGGTAGCACAGGGAATGGGATACACAGTAGGGTCGTCAGAGGCCCCGAACGCCCACATTCGTAGTCATTTTAATTATAGCGATTTGTTTATTTCATGAAATGGCGCAATTAGTTCCCTGTTTCTCCCTCCTTCCCTCCCTTCATTGTAACAAGGCTCATCTGCCCATTCCAGTTGGAACAAGGCAGGGGTGGATGTCCTCATTAAGCCAGTCTTTGTACCAAAGAGCAGATCTATTTAAAAACCTCCTTTTGAGACAGAGATCGTTTCTCTTCCGGAGCTGCTTGATTATTTCACATTTGGGGAGGCGGGAGTCCAGGGGGAGGAGGACAGGGTAGACGGGGCTCTGCCTTTGAAAAGCTGAAGCTTGCTGGAAAGGCATATGCTGTTGCATAGCAACGAGGTCAAAAGAAGCCAACCAAATGGAAGGATTTCTGAGGGCGCATCCTGGCAGCCAGGTAGCTGCTCTGGACCAGTTTGTGCAAATCTCTTTACCTGTGCTATACCAGCCCTTTTGGGTGCCGAATTCCTTCCCTGCTTGCCTCCAAGTTGGAGCACAGCTAAATACTGTGGTGCACATTGTTATTCACTGTACTAGCTCCATTCCAAAAGATTATTGGGTTTCACGTGCTTTCCCCTAGGATCAATAGGATAATAAGTTGCTGATGATTTTCAATCTGGGTGTTTCTGCTGGTACGGCAGTGATTTCACAGTGATGGAAAAACCCACTGGGTCTCAGCCACCCATCAGCTAGTGCCAGATGGCTCCCTAGTGCCCGTTCTCTAGCCTTTGGTCCAGTATCCATTTAAATGTCCCATGTGACAGTGTTTCTGCCTTTTTTCCTATTCATGTGCTTGGTCTAGTTGATCAAATCAACCATATACAAGAGGCAAATTTACATGCCAGCCAGCCTGAATGCCGCTCACATCATGTGGTGCCTTCTGTATGCTTCTTTCTCATTGCTGAACAGAGTTGTAGAACAGGACTGGATGTGGCTAACCTAAGCATTTCTTAATTCTCTGGTCACTAGACCTTTCCCCGCTTACATGTGAGGAAACAAAACCCTGCAGTCCTTCCTGAGACCAAACTCCAATGGAAATCATGGAGTTAATGGAAAGTCAATTGGAATTTTACCCATATAAGGGCTGCAGGATTAGGCCCTTAACGTGTGCACTGGGATACCTAAGTCATGCCCCTGAGAGGTCTGTGAGCTGGGTTCAAAAATCACCTCTGCACATGCTGTTGTCTTTGGGGATTCCTAGCAAAGGGGGCAGCTGATGTCTGATGCTCTTTCAGCCTATGGCTTCTCTTTGCTTTTCACATTTGCCCTTGAAACCCTGCCTGACCTAATTCCAAAGAGGACTATACATGTAGTGATCTCTCAGCTGGGAGTTGCCCACTCATTGTAAAGGCATTGGAATGTCTTAGCAGAGGGGCCAGATTTCTGATAATATGCTGGCTAATCTAATAAAAAGCTTTGTGACCTTTCAGGCTTTTGCTCCAGCTCCAGTTATAAGCCCCGCTGAACTTTTAAATGCTGCTTATGCCTGGGCTTCTGATTAGGCAGCGTTGTGCTTGAACATACACCAAAGACCTACTCATCCTCTTCCCACCCCCTATGATCACAGGAAGCTGACTGTCCTGGGATATGGGCCATCTTTTTCTGATTCCTCTTTGGTGCCCTGGAGGAAGAGGAAACGCTCTGAGGAGAGTGAGCCCTGGAAGAAATTCAGGCCTGTCCTCAAGCTGGTAACAGGTTGGTAAACGCCCTTGAACGGCAACATTTTAGAACCAACAGATAAAGTGACTTCACTGCATTGTAGACCATGCTGGACCTTTAACAAGGGAAACCCACACTGAGACAAAAATAAAAATCCCTTTTACCTTGAGGCCTTGTGATTTGAGACCACACACAGCTCTAGCCGTTCAGTGGCATTTTATTTAATTCTTGCCCCCACTTTAGCTATATGGTAACTGATCATTTGATTTAGAGAGAAGCCCAAATCAAAACCTGGGACTGACACGCCTGCAGACTTCGAGGCTTGGGGGATGGGACTCCGGAGGCTGAGTTGTTTTGCAGCTAGGGCTCACACCTCATTTGAGGGCAGAGTCCTTTATCGCACACCTACAAAGAGCCACTGTGCAGAACGGTAGAGAGAGATGTGCTGGTTCTAGGCAGTGACACCAGGATCTGCAGAGGGTTGTTTATAATTTCCAGTCCATATCCCTTGTAAAGTCAGGGCACTGTTTCAAAATGTCACTCCACAGCCCAGCATCAATGCACAGATTTCCAGACTGTGCTCTACCATGAAGTAGCGGTGTAACTACCTGCAGGGTGAATAGCTGGCTGACCACATCCTCAGAAGGGAATTATTATATTGATCCTCCTTTCACTCACTCGCCTTTCCACACTGAGGATGATAAATTTCAGCAAGAAGGTGAGGCAGATGAAAAGCTCGGGGGCCAGATTCTCATTTATATGAAGGCCTCTTTACTTCTCCCTGGCAGTGTAAAGGGGAATGGAAGGAGGGGTAAATTATATTACTGCCGGAAAGGTGTAAATGGACCTTAGTGACAGTCGGATCCTTGGCTTTTAAACTCGTGGCTTCCCAGGCACTCCCCAAGAGTAGGGCTCTGTGAGAAATAAAATGAACCCCTGCTATGAAATAATAATTAATCATAAATATTTTTATAAGCTTTATGTTTTGAATGTAGCTTCCAATCTGTCTCTAGGATCAATGTATTAATAATGTCATCACTGCAGTATCAAAGCACCATAATCTCTGTTTCATTATCCTGTTTGTGTCTAACTTGTACAGCAACCCAAGTGTCTTTCTGGGAATATGGGGGGTGAGGGAGGTGTACCTCACAAATAAAACCACACCATTATTAATTAAAATATTAAAAATCCATTGTTGTTTGTTATCGCGGAGTCTTCCCTTTGTTATCTCTGCCATGGAAACTGTAGTGCGGTTACCTAGGAATCCCTCTGGGATCTCTTGAGTGTAATTATCAAGGATGCTGCTCAGCAGAAAGCCTCAGCACTGGGAAAATACTGAAAAATCAGCAGCAGGATGTCATTTTTGCTGAAGAGTAAACCCCATGCAATCTATAGGAACAAGTCACTGCTAAATAGTTAAAGAGCATTTACCAAGTAAAACATGGAGGTAAATTCTCATTTACACCTGTGCAAAGAGGGACCCCGGTAAGTGAGCACAGGAGTAACCAGTGGAGAATCTGGCCCCAAATGTAGTTACATAAAAGAAGCAGTCACTTGGCGCCAGTGCACAATAAAATAGGGCATTATTGAAAAGCCATCTAATACTGCAGCAGGGCGTAGTTAGATGACAAGCGGATCCATTATGGTTTATGGTCTTGGTAAGAAACATTGTCTGCCGTTTTATGGGATTTGCATTGATGCCCATCACCTTAGTGTCTGAGCACCTCCCAGTCTAATAGCTTGGCATAGCAAGGTCTCTTGTATATTTCATGGAGTGTCTGCATCATCTCTCTTGACTAGTTACAAGAAGGGCTGCCTGGGGTGTGGTGAATCGGTGTGCTTTTCCAGAAGTAACGGGTGTGGTGTAAGTAGTAGAAGCTGATAGGTCAGAATGTAGAGACAATAGAAATTTGATCCTCAACCTGCAGGCCTCACTCAGAAAAAATTCCCATTGACTTTCATCAGCCGTTAGGGATTAAGCCCTGAAGCCATGACAGCTATTATATATTTGACAGGTTTAAGATTAGCAGCCGTGTTAGTCTGTATCCATAAACAAGACGAGGAAGACTTTATAGCACCTTAGAGACTAACCAGTTTATTTCTCTAAGGTGCTACAAAGTCTTCCTCATCTTATTATATATTTGGAGACTCATCCTGCAAGGTGCTGAGTCCCAGTGAAGTCAGCACATCACAGGACAAGGACCTTACATAATATATATATATATATATATATACACATATATATATATATATATACACACACACACACACACAGTGACAAAGCTCTGTCCTTATTTTCGTGGATTCTGCATTTCCTGGCGGATTTCACTAGCCTCAGAGGCTCACTGAGACCCTCCACGTAGCCCTTCTCTCTCTAGAGACAAGGTTAAAGCCTACTGAGCCATTTTCATCATAAGCCAGTGAGGAGAAGCTATCCTTGCTGGCACAGTCTCTGTTGTCTCCCAATCTCAGTGATTAATTAGGGGCGGCAGAAGGGGCAGAGCCCGGGCCCGCTCTCTACTCTGGGCTCCAGCCCAGGGACCCTAATAGTATCAGCTAAGATGGCTGACCTTTTATCCACAAAACATAATACAATTCCCTGGGCTACTTCCTCACAGCAGTTCCCACTTCTTCAAACTCCACTTCACCCTTACCTCAGGGCCTCCTTCCTTGCGTATGATATGTCTACCACTCAGTCTCACCAATAGCACAACTTCTTCCCACAGCTCCTGACATCCACCCCCACCTGACTAACTGGGAGACTTTTAACTGGTTTTAGCCAGTCCCTGATTGGCTTCAGGTGTCCCAATCAGGCTAGCTGTTTCTACTGATTTCTAGAAGGTTCCAGTGGTACCAGGGATTTGTTTAGCCTGAGACTAACATATCTGTTCTTCAGCACTTTCCTATAGCCATCTGGCCTTGCCCCATCACTATATATACATATATGTATATATGAGAATAAGTTTTATTTACATAGTGCCTAGCTGAAAAAAGTCCATCCTGGAGATTTTACAATAAAACAAGAACAGATTAAGGGGCTACATTTTTCAAACACGCATCCCTAAATTGTACCTATGACATCTGTGTGTTTGCAAATGTAGTGTAATTCCATCCTACTTGTGAGGGTTGTACGTATTAGTGCCCCTGCACATTCTGCCTATGTGCCCATGTTATGAAGAACTGGGTGTGAGTTGCAGGTTCGAGATCCAAATGCCAATGTTTCTGAAGTTTGGGGGTGATCCACGATTTTAGTTTGTTGAATTATCAGGAGAGGGAGCCAGCCACAAAGCTGAGATCCAAATCTTGATCCCAATTATTGCATAGTTGGGGTGTGTATGTGTGGGGGGAGAAGTGTTCATAGTTTGGGAGTTGGGTGAAGCTATCTCTAAATATTCACTTCAAAAAGACTAAAACATATACAAGATGACAATGAGAGCAAAAATGAGGCTAAATCCTTCAGCCACATCAAAGGCCTCCTGATATCAAAAGGGTTGAAAAAGGACAATGTCAAGTTTAACATCATACTTCAGTCCAAAACCTATTTACCTAGAGTTGTTACAAGTAATCCCTGAGATGGCTGTACATGAAAGAGATTAGAGGAAAAAATAGTATTTCCTTTCACGCACACACCCCCCCCCAGCGTGTTTGCTTTGTGCATTTGACAGCACTTTATGCAGAGAGAGTTTATGGATAGTTTTATGGATAGTTCTCCATGCCCACAGATAGGAGAACAAGAAGTAATGAGCTTAGTTTTCAGCAAAGAAGACTTAGATTCGGAATTAGGAAAAACTTTCTAACTCTAAGGACAGTTAAGCAGTGAAACAAGTTAAATGTGGACTCCCCATCAATGGAGGTTTTTAAGAACAAGTTAGGCAGATGCATCAGGGATGTCTAAATACCCTTAATCCTGCCTCAGCATATGGGGATGGACTAGATGACCTCTTGAGGTCCTTCCCAGCCCTACGTTTCTGTGATTTTATAATTTTACAGTTTCTAGTGTCTAGTCACTGTGACATAGTATCCACTGGCTTTAAAGGGAGGTGATAGGCAAGCATGGCCCAAATCCTGGCTCTGCCCTAAACAAGGGCATTCTGGGGGATGTCATCTAAAGGGACTGATAGGTGATAAGAGTCTCAGGAACAGATGACAGGGATCAAACGAGTGCAGGACTATATATATGGTCAGTAAGGAGAGTAGTTAGGGAGACAGTGGACCCGTTGTGAGTGTCTCTAGTGAGGGAGACCAGGGAGAACTCAGACATGGTGTGATTAGGGTGACCAGATGTCCCAATTTTTATGGGGACAGTCCCAATTTTGGGGTGTTTTTCTTATATAGGCTCCTATTACCCCTACTCCTATCCCGATTTTTTTGCATTTGCTGTCCGGTCACCCTAAGTGTGGTGCTGTGGAAGTGGCCTTGAGAGAGGGCTGTGGAAAAAGCTTGTGATGGAGGAGGGCTGGGAAAGGGTAAAATCAAGGCCTGAATATGGAAAGACCCCAGGAACCCCATTGACCAGATATGCAGATAAGCACCATTCACACCAGTGTATAGCAGATAAGGGGCCTAAGCCAATGGCCTGAAAGACAGTGGAAGTCTTTCCATAGACTTCAAAGGGATTGGATGAGGCCCAGGCAGAAATACAAATGTGAGTGAACTGAACAGCCATTCACAGTCCAAACAATGTTTGCGTTGACCAGCCCAACCTGCCAAATGACAGTAGGAGCTTTAGGGTGGGAAGAGCCCTTTACAGCAGCAGCTGGGAGAGATTCACTCTCAGTGGCCCGTCTTTCTAAATGTCAGGTGGAAAGAGTCTCTGCTGGCACACAGAGTGGGTGTTAGTTCATTACGGAAGCAGCAACCGGTAGCTATTTTTATCACTTGTTTTGTATTCTTTGGGACTCAAGGTGACTAAGTTTTCAGCTGCAAATTCTCCATCCCGAGGTGCAGTCCCTTTAAAATACTTTGGAAGCCCCTGAAAGCACCAAGAAAAGAACATTTGTCACCTACGTAGGCCGGGAGGTTCTATTTCTGGGGCGAGCTGCTGGATTCCATCCGCCCCACTTCCTTCCCCCTTTTAAGCATTGACTCATATCACCTTCTCCTCTCAGGTATCTGCCCCCTGGCTCGATACCTGGCCAAGCAGCCTTCCCTGACCTCCCCATCACTTCCACTGTGTTACCTCAGCAGAGAGACACTAATTCCATGCTGGCTGGCTCCCTTTCATTTTCCCTGATGACAGTGAAGCATGCTGAGAATACTGAAAAAGGACGTTTCTGTAGTCTCTAATCAAACAAAACTCCCAGAACCTTCACTGAGTATGTGGCTCCATTGAGGACCACAGTACAGTAGTTGTCCTTGAGCAGTTTGAAATAAGACAGGATTTTAGCAAATAACTGAGAAAACCAAACCTGCATCTGACAACATCTGGGATGAGGGCAGATGTGTTAGAGGTGAACACAGATTTTTGGTAGCATAGGTTGTACCCAAAAGTGGACACTAATGAACATCTGTGAAAGGAGAACGTCAAAGAACCAAGTCCTGGTCCTGTGGAAATCAACAGGTAGTTTGTCATAGACTTCAGTGAGACCAGAATTTGTCCTTGTGAGCGCTTCATCTAAATAAATGTGATCACTCCTGCTAAATTACAATAGTCGAATGAAACTGTTTGGTATCAGTTCATGTCTGAATTCTGGCCTGACTGAGGTCCCAAAACACTCATTAGCTTGCCTAGGAGATGCAGATGTTCAGCCCCTTTGCAACTCAAGTCATGTATTTATTCTACCCTTCCTAAGGACATGATGAATTTTGCGTTGATGAGTAAAAGGGCTCCTGGCCTTTTAAAGAAACAGGGGTAGCCGTGTTAGTCTGGAATTGCAGAAGTGACAAAAGAGTCCTGTGGCACCTTAAAGACTAACTAAAATATTGAAGCATAAGCTTTCGTGGGCTAATACCCATTTCATCGGATGCATGCCTCTGATGAAGTTGGTATTAGCCCATGAAAGCTTTTTCTTCAATACTTTAGTTAGTCTTTAAGGTGGCCTTTAAAAGTCTCTCTTCCTCCATATCTCCCCAAAGGTTAATTCTCGTTTTCAAAGATACAGAGGCTACCAAAAGCTATGGACCACTCAAACGCAGGACAGATTTCTGCGTCATATGGTCCCCCTAAGCTGACAATACAAGTGCTAGTGCTCACCCATCCACGTCCATATTCCTTTGCCAAATGGTGGCAATCTGCTCCATAGTGATGTGAGTTTGTTCTGGGTGTGCAGGTCCCCACACACACAGAAACATCAAGGGTTTTTTAAACTTTATTTTAAATTTTTCATACGAATTGAGTACTGGCTTGAGAGCCACTGTTGTTCAGCCCTGGCCCAACAGGATCACATCTAGAGGGAAGGAACAGCCTCCACAGCACTTCAACCCTTTAGGTGCTCCTATAATGCTAAGAACAAGGGGTAGGATTAGTGCCAGCTGTGATAATGGCCTCGCTGGGAACTGACCTGAAAGTACCCTGTTCACTTCACATAGGGCACCTGATAGCTATTGGATGGTCATTACTTGTTGTCATTTCTGAGCAGGGCTGGGTTTGGAATGATCACCCAGAAGAGAGGAGAGGCAAGGTGCGGGGCAGGGATAGCTCAGTGGTTTGCGTTTTGGCCTGCTAAACCCAGGATTGTGAATTCAATCCTTGATGGGGCCATTTAGGGATCTGGGGCAAAAATCTGTTGCATGATTTAGTTGGGGATGGGTCCTGCTTTGAGCAGGGGGTTGGACTAGATGACCTCTTGAGGTCCCTTCCAACCCTGATATTCTATTATTCTATTTCATAGGAAACTACTGCAATTAAGAGCTGGTACCCTGGTTTTATTAGAGCTGATTTATAGTCAATTATTTTTTAAAAAGGCCTATCCTGCAAGGGTGATGCTCAAGGATGCTCCAGGTAGGTCAAAAATAGACCCGTCCAGCTAACAGTGTCCCTTTCGTCGACTTTCAGGAGTGGCCCAGCTGTCTTTGCGATGAGAAATGTTCTTTTCAACAAACAGCTTGGTAAATGGCATCGCTGGGGATGGCAGGAGAGCAGGGCCACTGTGAAAGCTGACCTCTGCAGGGGAGCGCACAGACTTTTGCAAGAGCTGTGGCATGCGTTTTGCGAAACCTCTCAGCCAGAAGGCTCTGCATCAGGGCTGCCCGCATGCTAGAGCCAGCCCGCTGGAAATAGGGCAGCTTGTCTAAAACTGGCATTCAGAGTTGTGCTCTGGGGAGGTTGGATGGACTTACACCTGCTTTGAAAAACTTAAAGCCTGTCTGGGAAATTCAGAGCGGCAATGCTTTGCCTGGGTTTGAGGTTCGCACTCATGAATGCTGTGGCTCTGACGGCTAAAGGCGCTATTTCCTTTTTCTAGTTCTGATACTGCTTCACTGGGTGATCTTGGACGAGGGCCTTAACAGCTCTGTGCCTCAGTTTTCCCATCTGTAAAATGGAGCTAATCACACATGGCTACCTTTGGGTATAGTGACGGTAAACTCACTAATGTTGAAGTGTTTGGAGATCCTTGAAAGTGCAACATGCTATATGTATGTGACATTGTCTTGTTATGGTGTGGATGGGTGATGCTTTGTGTCCTAGACCTAGTTATACTCACTCAACAAGGTCTCTCTGATGACTTCCTTCCTGTCCATGCCACTGGAATCAAACTCTTAATGCAGCAGAACTCTTTCTAGAACAAAGAGTCACCAGCAACATGGTTTATTTAAATCCACATGTCATTTATCACTCTGTATTTCGTTAACTTCAACTCAAACCTTCACCATCTGTTCCACCCTTGGTTATGAAAGTGAGAAAACTGAACATGCTGCTTCACAGTTATAACACTTAGAAATATGATGTGCATTCTAATGGCTTGTCTCTGCACCGTTACATGCGCGCTGTGCCTGTTAGTTAGTCAGTAATAACGCTCTTGTATTAATGCTTGTTGAGATCTGAAATCAAGATTTGAGCGCCAGTTCCCTATGTGTGTGATCTATATAGTAACTATGTCTCCAGCATGTAGGTTGAGGTCGACTCCTGCGATCTGCAGAAGCTTGTCTAACTCTGGGGAAGTATATGATGTACTGGCTTTGTGTGCATAAGTAATGTCACCTGGTAGGTCCTCACCCACAGCAAGGGCTGGATTTCACCTTTAGCTCTTGTGACAGAGGCCTGTGCATTGGTGCTAACAGATCAGTTGTTCAGGTCCAGCTCCCTGCAGATATTTAGGGCCAGACAAAGCACCTACTCCCAGTGACTTCCATAGGATTTGTGGGTGTTTAGTGCTATGCAGCTCACTGCCAGGAGTTAAACGGGAATTGGGATCATCCTTTATCCAGAAATTCAAAGAAGTCCTAATTTTCTTGGGCCTCTTCCATGACTGTCGTATAGCACAATTAAAAGATCCCATTTTTTTCAGGCTTTGCAATGCAACATCTTTATGGCACAAGAACATTGCATCACGCTTGGTGATACAGTGTTCTGCAGTGACATAACATCACTGTACATTGATGCAACGGCACGAAGTAAGGATTCAAATACAGAGATGTTGCAACTGGGTTATTTCATACTGTTGGACCAGTACAAGGATTTGTCAGGCCTAGTGATAAAACGGTATCAACAAGAGCTGCTTGGACCCGCACTTTTTTGCTGGGTGAGTCTTCATGTGGGCTGTAACCTGGTAATTATTTTATTGTTTCTGAGGGGGCTGGGTTTTTACTGGGTGGAGGGAGTGTGGTTTGCAACATTTCATGCATTTGATCAAGTCTGAGTCCTGCTGGGATTTCATTGTGACAAAATTTTACCTTGGAATAAACCACATTTCCCTGCTTAGACCCTCCCCAACCCAATGTGGAAAACACGTCATTTCCCCAGAGACATTTTGCCAGTAAAGCAAGCTGCCAAAACCACCTTTCAATGAATGTACCTGACACCTTGTGTAGAATGGGGGGTGGGAGGAATTCAAGACACTAAAGTGGTTGCTTGGTGGTGGGGATGGCAGTTTTTGTCATGGTGTGAATTTTCTTCCACATCTTTCTAACATTGCAATGGTTCTGAACCAGCTCAGGTTCACCTTGGCGTCCGCTTCCTGAGTCAGGGTCAATGATACACATTTGTCTACTTACCGTACTGGATTTGAGCTCATCCCCATTTTCCTCCTCGGAGTCTAGTGCAACAGGTAAGGATTTCTGTGGCGGGGAGAAGGTTAAGTCCCACCTTAATAGCCGGGGTTCTGCTTTGTCCCCGAACCTCAAATTTTCCAGTTTCTGCACTGTGGGCTCAGCAGAGGAAGCTGGCCTGAAATTCTCTTTGTTCTGAGACTTAGACCTCAGTCTCTGAACCCCAAAGCCCCGGTCTTCCCCACGGTGGTCCTCAGCCAGGCTCCTGCAGGGGCCTGCTTTACTGTAGTGTCTTTTTTGGGTGTGAATCTCTTGCATATAAGAATCCATCCTCATGAGGGGTTTCATTTCCATCTCATAATTGCTCAGCTTCTCCTCATCCAGCTCAAGCAGCTTGGCGCTCCCTGAGCTGTGGTTGTGGGACCGGTGGTGGGAAGTCCAAGAAACTGTGGCTGGGGAATCTGTCCACCTCTCTCTTTGCTTGTGGTTGGAGGCCATATGTTTGTGCCCTCCGCTCCGGCCTCTGTAATCTTCAGGGATGGAGGCAGACCCCAGATGACTGCTGCGCAGGGTCCCACTTCTAATGCCACGCGTCCCGCCGGCTTTATCTTCGCTCCAGCTGTTGGGTCGCAAGTAGTCTCCGCCTCGTCCCTCCAGCAACATCTGGATCTCCCCACCCCTCTCTTCGTCCACCGAGACCTGTCTGGAGAAATGGGCGCTCTTGGTCCTGCAGGTGGGGCCCAGCGGCGGCGTGGAGGAGGGGCTGGCGGGGAAGCTTTGCAGCGGGCTGTCATCGGGAGAGAGGTCAGAAGGGGTGGTGCCTTTTCTGTATAGTTCTGGGCTTTCTTGCTGGAGCGGGGTCCCTGTGGAGAGGACCTCAATGTCATCACTCGAGTTCTGACGCTTTGGCCTCTGGCACTCAAGCCCTTTCAAATGAAGAGAGAGAGAGAGAGAGAAAAAGAGAGAGAGAGAGAGAGAGAGAGAAAGAGAGAGAGAGAGAGACAGGGTTACTGCTATTCTGTGAGCGCATCACGGGGCCTTTCAGGGTAAAGAACAGGACTGACAGTATTGGATACCAGAGGTCAGGCCCATGACAACAGCTTTCCCTCTGCTCCTAGACCGACCAAATAAACTCGGCTGGTTCCAGACCGTGCCTGACGCTACTCGTGGCATCCAAAGTGCTGTACGTTATGCCACGCTGGAGCCCGGCAGGGCAGGGATTGTGCAGACAGACCCAGCAGGCACCACACGTGTTCTGCAGTGGCTCACATCGTAGCCTGGTGTGGGGTTAGGGAGTGCTGGCTGGGGCGCCGGAGTGATCTGCTAGGCATATCAAAATACCATTTTCTGCCTGGCTGACTCACCCGTAGTGGGCAGACGTGCACTCTAACAACACTGATGCTTTGGTCTTGTGATCTTCCCTTTGAGGCCATTAAGGCACCCAACCTACATGAATGAATTAAGCCTCACGGTCTCCTGTGGGGATGGGAAGTAATACCCGCCTCACTTTTCATAAATGGCACAGAGAGGCTAACCGTGTTATAAGGCCCCCAGGGAAAAACTGTGGCTGGATCCCCGATTCTATCCTGTGCACTAGCCACATGACCATTCTCCGCCCATGCCACTGAGCATCTCATCCACAGTATGTACATGAACACCCGTTTCTCTTCTCTGCTACCGCACATCCAGCAGCAGGACTGAACATCACTACACAAGTGGGCTACCCGTCTGAATTGGTTTGACAGTGCAAAGGTCATTTTGTCTGGAACTGGCAGGACTAGGACAAGAGATGAGCTTGACTCAAAACCCCAAATCCAAACAGCAAGGAACTTCGGGAAAGTTCAGAGCTGGATCTGAACTTACCCTGTCCCCTGTCTTGACGATGGATCCAAACATCCCTGTACTTTGAGAGCATTAAGGTAAGGATTCAGAGCTGAACTTTACTTTGAAGATAATAAAAACTTGCAGGCTCCTGGAGTCAAATGTTGAGCTCCTGACTGAGACAAGACTCTTCTCAAGAACTGGGCCCCTGGAACTGGCCCCAGTTTTTTGAAGGGCTGGATGTTGTTATAGATGTATAGGCAGGGCAGTAGCTCATGACTAGCATTCTGTACTTTCAAAGCAACACACGATGGTGGCCATGAGAGCCTAGGAGACTTGAGACTCACTAGGATGAAATACCTGTTCACGTTCCATGAGAATCCCTTTGAGTCTCCGTTATCGGTGAATCTAGTTTATGAGGAAGTAAGAAGAATGCACCCCTATGCCATGCCATACAGCGTACCCCGCAGAGCGCAGTTCTGCATGGCATCCACATCCTACACACATCCTCATCAGCCAGTCAGCATTCAGATTCCCTCCCCATTCCAAATTTTCAAGCCCTACTATTTTGCTGGTGGAAGAATGTGGAGTCTTTGATTTAAGCTGTTTGGCTGAACCAGTACTCAGGCCATGTATAGTAAAGATAATACTTTGTACTTATATCTAAGGATCTCAGAGCCCCTCACAAATTAGTTAACTCAGCCTCATAACTCCTCTGAAGTGCCAAGGTTTTATTATACCAGTTCTGCAGTACGGGAAACTGAGACACAGAGATTAACTGACTTGGCCAAGGTCACATGGTGAGTCAGTGGCAGAACTAAGACTAGAACCCAGACATCCTGCCTCTCCATCTCCTGCTCTACCAGTGTAACTTTGCTGCTTCCATTGTTTACAGACACATTTGTGCTCTGCTTGCTCTCACAGTGTGCTTCTCAAAAAACCAACACCATCGCAATGGACAGCAAGAAGGAAAATGTGACTTTGTTATGCTGGTGACTGCATTTTCCAGTGGGACTTAGTCAAGAGTGATGGTACAGCAAGATAAATTTCACGTCAGGCCGATTACTTGGCTACGAAAGCAGCATTTTATTAATCCCTTAACAAACACCAGTGAGTCCAATGAAGCAGTGAAAGCCAAAGGTTCTTAATGCTTGTTTAACACACCAAAAGCATATTTGTTCCTAGCTAAAGCCATGCTAAGTTATATGAAAGACTTGATAGATATATGAACTGCCTGACACCCCTCAAATACACCTAATTGCAATTGCTATGGCTAGGTGAGAAATGAGTCTCAAAAAGGAAGAACTCAATTTTCTTGCAATGGTTTAAATATAATTGCTCTGAAATGCCCGCTTTAATCTCTGCCTGATCCTGCTGGATAATTTGTTTTATGTCATCTTGTTCCTCCTCAAGCACACGAGAGAGACTCTGGCTCAAGAAGGCAAGTCGGGAAAGAAATTATGGTCAGGAAATAGTGGAAGTCTGTTTGCTATCTCTGAAGCAGTATGAGACCAGCTAGACTCAAGCCATCTCCCAGATCCAAGCTGTCTCCCTGAAAGATGTCTCCAAGCAGAGGTCACTTCCAAAGCAGAATCTTTGGCTAGGTTCTTGGGACTGTTAACATAAGCCTGGATAAGTGATGTAATATGTTAACATTTTATTGTAACCCTGTCTTAATAAAAAGTTAAACAAAAAAAGTGCAGTGTGAGTTCACCCGAACAAAAGAAAGGCACCCTGATTTCATAGCTTAGACTTGGCGGAAGAATCAAGTGGTCTCTAGCTCAACTCAAAGCAAATAATCTGTGAGCCTGTGGTTTCCCTTTTAGCACAGACCTGGATCCACAATGAACTCACATCCAAATCTTGATGTTGTTGCTTAGATGATATTATTATTATTTATTTATTATTTTATTGCAATGACACCTAGAGGCCTCAACTGCAACTAGGGCTTGACAGCTGGGCGCTGTAGGGACATAAAGAGAGAGACAGTTCCTACCTCAAAGAACATGCCATCTAAGCAGACAAGACAAAGGAAGGATCATTATGAGGGCTGGTCGAAAATTTTCTGTTTTCAGTGGAAACCTGGGTTTTTGATTCAGTGATGCCTTTTGTGAAAAATGTCCACTTTCCACAGAACATTGTTGTATGCTGAAAAATGTTGGCTGAAAACTGAAATATTTCAGCTGAAAATGGAAGCTGTAGTGCCTCATAGTGGTTGCAGTTTCTTCCTAGAAGTTGAAGTTTGCTCCTCTTGCCCCCATGCTCCTCTATGGACTGGGATTCCCAGTTGGACTACATCGCCCATAATGCACCACGAACAGGGACTCTGTGAGGCACAGCTTCCCCCAAGGAAGAGCGGGGAAACATGATGCATTATGGGAGATATAGTCAAACTGGGGATCCCAGCCCTCAGAAGGGAACGGGGACAAGAAGAGTGAACAACAATTCCCATGTTCCCTGAAATAATTTGGTTTAAGAGTTTTCAATGAAAGTTGCCAGCTCAAATTATTACTCCTGTTTGACATATGGGGAACTGAGGCAAAGACAGATTTAAGTGACCACACAAGAAGGCCATGCCAGAATCAGGAATTAGATCCAGTTCTAAGTTCTAGTCCAGGGCATTAACCTCCCTCTGATATCCTTCCTTCTTACTCTCACTCTCATGAGAATTTGCTTGAATTAAAACTGAGTGGGGAGCTCAGGGTTGGGCTCGTATGTAGTGAGCGTGAGGATGTACATCTCACATAGGAGTCCCTTCAGATTGCTGTTGGGAATTGTCAGACTGGCTGAGACCGAAGGCCCATTTAATCCAGGATCCTCTTGCTGAGATGCGCCATCACCAGAGGCTTCAGAAGAAGGTGTAAGAACCCTGCAGTAGCAGGTAGGGCTCATTCTGGTCTCTCCGAGTTGGACATTGGCTTAAGCCCTGAAGCAGGATATTTGCTATTCCTCACAGAATTTTTGTTTATTAATTATTCCAACTCTGGATATTCTTGTTGTGTGTATAAATATCCAGCACCTTTTTGAATCGGGCTAAGTTCTTGGCCTCAACAATTTGCTGTGGCAGTTAGTTCCACAGACTAGTAGTGGGTTAAGTGAAAAAGTATGTCCTTTTTAATTTCGTTGAATCACCCTGGGCATCTCCCTCACCAAACAGAACTTACCATAGCTGCATCTACAGCATAGAAACGTGGGTCCTCCACTTCAGGGACAGAGGCAAGTCTGGGTGTGTGGAGTGAGCTTTTACCCTAACCTCTTTCTTCTTCCTGACTAAACTCTAACGTCCCCACCCCCAGCACGGTGCTTCTTGAACACCCTTTTCTAGAAAGAGCTTAAAACAAAGGGCAAGCTTTTCAGAAGAGCCCAGAATCCAGCAGCTCCCATTGTGCTCAGTGGAAGAGTGGGGGATGGGAATTCTGTTGTGTTCTCCAAGAGAGTCAAGGGTGGGAATTCTCCAATGTTCTCAAAGAGGGGCAAGAAGGGGGAAGGAATTCCCCATTGTTCTCAAGGGGGTGGGAATCGGGAATGGGAATTCCTCATTGTTCTAAATGAGAGCTGCTGAGTGCTAAGCACTTCTTCAATATTTGTCCCAAATAAGTTTCCTCTGAGAACCTTACTGCTTCTTTGCATCTTTCAAGGTCAGGCAAGCAGTGTGGCAGAAAGATGTAACCCTGGGCCTTCTTAGACCTTCAGCTTGTACCCACCTCAGTCTGCCAAGCCCCTGAGACGGCTCCTCCCTCCCCGCCCATCCCAGCTGTCCAGATTAATTTGTTTAGAATAGATTGGTGGTTATGTGGCAAAGCTTCAACCCAAACCTTCATTGTCTGCTTCACGCTTAGCTATCAACGCGAGAAAACCCAAATGTGCTGTGGCACCTACAAATCTGGAACCCTGTCCTGCACATTTTTACTCTGTGGGTAGTCCTATTGACTGCACTGGAATTATTCATGTGAGAAAGGCTTTACCGGGTTGAGAGATAGCCTTAAAGGATTGTCCGCCCATGAAAAACTATGCAAGAGATGCTTATTAAGCAACCTCCCATCTTAGGAGACGTCCTTAATACATATTTTACTGTATTGAGTATAATTCTGCTGCTCTTTTATTAGCTCAGTTAAGCCACTGCCCTTTCTCAGTCCCTTGATTAGTGGCTTAAGACAGGTCTCCTTTCTTAATACGATATACTCATCTTTAGCCCTTATGTGATATACAGCATGCCAGACGGATGCACTTTGTGTCAATATTAACCAACCACCCTGGGTAAAAGCATTTATTTCTTCTCTGAAATACAGGTGTTACCTTTAAAAGAAATTTGACAGCAGCACGGTACAATCTTGCCTGCTTGCAGCATCCAAGAATATTCAACAATTATTATAAGCTAAAATTAGCATTGGAGCATGTGGTATTCCTGGAAGAACCACTGTGAAATTGCAAAAAAGAACACACAACATTTGTGTCTGGATTTCAGCGTGCTAGTGGATTTGAAACGGATCTTTGGCTCGCATTGATAGCTAAAACCAATGAGCAAAGCACCTAAACGTGCTATGGCCATCTCCTGTCAGGTGACGTTTAACCCTTTGGTTGTTGCAGTTTCAGCAAAAAGGTTATGGGTCCTGGAGAGGCCATGCCTTAATGAAGGGAGGTTGGCAAGGGGGCAGTGTGGCAAAACCTTGAACTGCCATTGTGTGTGCTGTACCCATTCTGGAAATACAGTGGGATCAGACTGAGACTCAGAATACCTGGGTTCAATTCCTGGCTCTGCCACAGACTTCCTGTGTGACCTCGGGCAAGTCACTTAGGCCCAGATCCTCCAAGATATCTAGGCTCTTGATTTCAATGAAAGTTCAGAGCCTAAATACCTTGGAGGATCTGGGCCTTGATCCCTGTGTATCAAGGCTTGACTATACCAGCATAGCTGTGCCATCATAACCCCCACAAGGGAGATGCAGCTGCCACTAATGGCAGGGGCTTTTCTGTCCACATAGGAACTCCATCTTTCTGAACAAGAGGAGTTAGGTTGTGTGACGGAGTCAGTCCAGAAGGGTATAAGAGAGTGCTGGAAGGCAGGTATATCAGCCTCAGGATGTGCAGGTCCCTGTTCCCTGGATAGCCAAACAAAGGCTACTCCAGGCCAATCAAGACACCTGGGACCAATTAAGAAGCTTCTAGAAAGCAGCAGAAATAGCTAGCCTGATTGGGACACCTGATACCAATCAGGGGCTGGCTGAAACCAGTTAAAAACCCTCTCAGTTAGTCAGGTGGGTGTGGATGTCAGGAGCTGTGGAAGGAAGTTGTGCTGTTGGTGAGACTGAGTGGTAGACAACATATCATATGCAAGGAAGGAGGCCCTGAGGTAAGGGTGAAGTGGAGTTTGAAGAAGCGGAGACTGCTGTGGGGAAGTAGCCCAGGGAATTGTATTGTGTTTTGTGGCTAAAAGGTCAGCCATCTTAGCTGATACTATTAGGGTCCCTGGGCTGGAGTCTGGAGTAGAGGGCGGGCCCAGGCTCCCCCGTTTCTGCCTCCCTAATTACTTACTGAGAAAGGGAGGTCACTCTGGGGCCTAGATGAGTTTCTGAGGCCCCTAAATCTGCCAGGAAGCGCAGGACCCACAAATACAGACTCGGAACTTTGTCACAGTTGACAGAAGCATTCCTTCATGGACCTAGCTGAGTCTGTGCTGGGGGGTTAGATCGGCGGAGGTATGTCATCCAGTGGGGGTGGATTTTCCATCCTTGTGAGCCACATAGTTACGTTGACCTAAATTTTAAGGATAGACCTGGCCTGAGTTCTCCATGGTTAAAAGGGGTTAATAATATTTCCCTGCCTGACAGTGGGCCGGGAGGATAAATCTAGGAGGTGTTTAGGTACCATCATGATGGGACATACATACAAGGCTGTCCACCTGGCACCTTTGACCAGCACAGCATTCACTTTTTAATAAAATGATGCCTTCTGCAGTGCCTCAGTCTGCCCCCACAGCTGTTCCTACATCACACCCCGATGCTGTGACCCCACACTCCTATGGGTGCCTGAAAAAAAGCGAGGTTGGGCTCTACTGTTGGGTTAAGTGACAGTGATTTTGGACTTTTAAGGGAAAGAAGAGGGGAAATGTAGGAACAGGAAATCAGGCTAGCTGTAGAAAGGGGAGGGAAGCCTTTTACAGATTTATTTTGTTTTGTATTTTAAAAAGTTCAGTTCAGACAATAACAAATAATATCACCTGTTTCTGTAGCACCTTTTACCCTAAAGGATCCGAAAGCCCTTTGTAAACAGAGGGATCACCTCATCACTGGAATGCAGCCACCTCAGAGGTAGAATGTGGCAGCTGTTTCACAGTGGCTTTGTTATACCACATTACACAAACGGAGGACAGGAAGTGGAGTAGAATGCCAGGTCCCTCTGGAAGTGCAGGGGGACTTTTCAGGAGGTGAAGAATGTAATGAGAAGTAGGCCAGGGCACTGCCTGCCTGCTCTTTTGAAAAGAGCAGTAGGCTCTTTAATGAGCACTCCCATAAGGGACTTTCCATGTCACGTTTTTTCCGATATTACAGGGCCAAGGAACCCTACCAACATCGTCTCCTGCAGCACCTGGCCTTCTGGTGAGGACTCCCATCCAACACCTGACCCTGCTCAGCTTGTGAATGCTGACAAGTTCACACCCAGAGGTTACAGGTAAGACAAGTAGCCAGACTGAGATGCCCAGTCCTGGCTTTATATCTGCCTGAATTGTTCAGCGGGCACTTCCAGGTTTCATACAATGTCTTGGTTGGGGTGTTTGTTTTTAAATGTGTTCAAAGTGGAAACACACACACACACGCTCACACTCTCTCCCCCCACTCTGAGAAACTAATAAAAAATATATTCCCTAAAAAGTCTTTTTTTTCAAGAGGCAATGTTAAAAAGGAGATGTCTCTTGGCAATAGGAGATGTAGATACTGAATATCTCAGGGTTGCAAAAGCCCCTGGGAGTGGGAAGATCATTAAAAAGCTCAGCTTTCTGATATCTGAATTGCCACTCTGAAAGGAAGTGATAACCCAGAGGGATATTTCAGTCAGATCTGCATTTGCTCGCAGAACAGGCATGATCCCTTTACTGAGTTTTCTTGCTTACGTTATAAGTGGTTCTGTCCACAATGCAAGCCCCTCTCTGGCTAGCAAAGGGAAATACACCATGGTAAATATTCACGGTGCAGGCATGAGTGTGTTTGTATCAGGGTGGGTCTGGCCCATAAGCCCAGCACATAAGACTGGAAGGGACCTCTTAGGTCCTCCAATCAAAGCCCTGCTATCCCAGGCAACTCTTTCATATGATCCCACTCATGAATGTGTCAAGCTCCATCTTAAAACTAGTTTGGTTGTTTGCCCCCATTCTACCTGTTGGAAAGAAGTTCCAGAACCTTACTCCTCTGATGGATAGAAAGGGACACAAGATTTGGAACCCATCTTACCAATGGACTAAAACTAAACACACACTGATTTTGGGACAGCTCAGATTTAGATCCACATTTCAAACTCCACCTCTCACATTCAGGGGCATTCATGTGAGCTCATTACAGACAGATTGGGGGGAGGAATAGCTCAGTGGTTTGAGCATTGGCCTGCTAAACCCAGGCTTGTGAGTTCAGTCTTCAAGGGGGCCATTTAAGGATCTGTGGCCAAAAAAAAAAAAAAAAAAAAATGTCAGGGGACAGTACTTGGTCCTGCTAGTGTAGATAGGGGACTGGACTCAATGACCTGTTAAGGTCTTTCCAGCTCTACGAGACAGGTATATCTCCATATTTAGACCTGCAGATTGGCATCTGTAGTTAAAAACTAGGGGGTTATTTCATGCTCCTTGCCATTTGGAAGTGCATGGAATGAACAGGATGGATACACAGAGAGGGGTACAGATGTCAAGGATGCTGGCTTGACATCTTGTAAACCTAGGGTAGTGCGGGAGGTTCCTGGAAAGACAGAGGAAAATTATCAGAAATGTTTCAAGGCAAAGACAGACAGAGGCAAATGTGCACAGTAAGAACAAAGGAACTACAATGGGGAGTGAATGATACAACACCTGCTATACTTACGTGAGGAGCAGATGCTGAATGCCAGCCCCATCCTACAAATGTACCCGAGCAAAACCCACTGCTCAGTAAATATGAAAGATTAACCCTTTGGAGGGGGTGGGGGTAAGAGGAGGGGTGGCTTCTTGACAGCATGAAAAGACACCGTTTGAACTTGAAAAGCAGTGACGGTGAGGAGACCATAAGTAGAGTCTCAGAGTAGCCAGTCAATGCTTGGAGGGGAAAAAATCTGTACACCTCTAGGGTCAGGTTCTTCTGCGTCCCCTCTGGGCCATTCTGGTCAGAAACTGTCTCCATCTCTCCAACCATGGATTCCCTTCCCTCCCCCAGAGTAGCTGGGTCTCGTGCCTGCCTTTCTGTGGTGCCTAGTGTAGGGGGCATGCTGGGTTTGGGAAGGGGGCAGGAGAAGGCTGTTGTTAGAGCACACTGTGCTTCAGCAATTCCCAGCTCCCAGGGGTTAACATCAGCTAGTATATATTACAGCAGCCCCCCTGGGCCATGGATGGTATAGAACTGCCTGGGTTTAGGGAGCCACAACTGGCCCCCTTATAGTCTCCTTTCCCCTTTGCTGCACCCAGTGGAAACCAGGCAAAGCAGACACCCACCCCAAGATGCGGCACCAGCTGAATACTCCTCGCTGCACGAGAGTACATGAGATGTGGCACAGAAGGCACTAAACAGGTCCTTTTCTCCCCCTTCTTTTCCAGTTCCAGACTAACCTACTCTGACAAGACACTCCACTATCCACCCTGCTGGTATCACCTCACCAAACAAGGAATCGCACTGGAATATGGGAGTCTCATACAGGGGCAGGGTAAGGCCAGAGACTCTTTTTAATCATACTGCATAGATTTGTGAAGCTTTAAACCTATATTGTTATTTTAATGGGGCTGGGGAGAGGGAAGGGTGGGCTGTGGGTCTCTCTGTGTATTTCTCCTGACCTCTTATGGGGAACTCTGAAAATGTTTAAATCCTCCATACGAATTTAGTAGAGAACTATATCCCTGTCCAACAGGTGGCCTACTCCTTTAAGGTCAGTGAGGCCTCTGCAGCTAGCCCTGCCCTGCTACACCTGTGCAGGGTGGGACTTCAAAGGAAGCCCGGCAGTGACCAGCTGGCTAAAGAGAGGAGCAGATAATTGTGAGAGGGTCAGAGGCAAGCACAAGCCAGGAAGAGGGAGGTATGTGGAGGACTCCAGGCAGAAAAACCTGGGAGGGGTTGCATGTGAGAGAAACCCCAAAGGGCTGAGGGGAGGATGAAAAGGACAGGATGTAAACTCAGTCCAAATTGTGATCAGAGGAGTGCTTGGATTAGAGAAGGAGAATTCAGCCTCCCTAGGGAAGAGGAGCTGGGCCTTGCTGGAGACTGGGGCAAAAAGTTTGTGTTTTGTTTTTGGAATTGGATACCCTGGAAGGGGTGGATTTTTGTTAATGCCTTAGCTGGATGGCCAAGTCATTGTGGGAAAACTGAGGCAGGGATGCTGAAAGGCCACCCCAGGCCATGGTGGGGAAAGGGGACTTGGGCGGTGGTGACCCTGTTGCATCCTGCCATATGGATTGGCTACAGTTATTATCTCTATAAAAGGAACACAGTCAACCTGAATTAAATCTATTTAAAAAAGTAGTAAAAATCACTCTCACAGATCCCTGATAACTTTTGTGGGTTTACAACCCCATTTGCCTGCTTTTGAAAATGTCTCCATCTCCCTTGTTGCTGTGTGAAACCACAGGGGAAAGTGACAGAGTGACTAAAAAAACGGGCTATGTACAAATGCCCAGCATGATCACATTAAAAATACAGACAATGTTTTCTGTCACTAATTTCTTTTGGTTATGGTCATTTGAGAGGTCAGCACTAACAATAGCAGGTGGGAACATTTTTAGGCAGCGCTGTGATTTAAGTTGACAGTGCCTCTTTAAATTCATTTGGGGTTCTGTAGAAATTTCTCTAGAGACCTAAAGTCCTATCTGAATTTCTATAGAATTTTCATAAGGAGTGCATTAAGCTAATGCTTAGCCCCAAAGCAATGGAGAAATCTCAGATTTGGGCACCTTAATGGTTATGTCTATATAACCCTTGAGTTATGTAATATTTCCATTGTTACCCTGCCCTCAACCAGCAAGCATCATGTCTATGAATGTATTTCCATCATCAGCTGGAAAAGTCCTCTGTGGTCATCCCTAGTCCATCTTCCTGCCATACAAGGATTTTCCTATGCACTAATCTCTGAAATGTTTTATGTAATGTCCTTCTAATAGATTGATGCATAATAGCAAAGGGCAAGGCTTCCTGGGACTATCTAAGGTAGCCAAACATATGATCTCAAGGAGGGCTCATCAGTGCGGTTTCCCTGCAGAAAGGGACGGTGGCTGTTGATTGTTACTAGTATGATAACAAAGATAATATCCTACGTTTATATAGTGTAGCTCAGGCCTAAGCATGCCAAAGGAGTTGCAAATTTTACCTGTTGTGGACAATAAAACACTCCCACTGTAACTCTACAAAGTCAGTGGAGTCACACAAGAGATGAATTGAGCTTTCTCCTTCTAAATGAGAATCGTGTCAGGCACCAGTGAAATGCGGCCACCACTTGGGTGGCACAGGTAAGCTGTTCTGCAGCTCGCAGCACCAATACCTGATGGAAAGTGAAAATGAGTCTTATGTCCAGCTGAAACAATGTGAGAACATAGGAAAACATAGGTCCCTCAAATTTGAATTTGGCTAGGACACAACTAGCCGTCCCAACACTTATGAAAAGCACCATGGAGCTTTGACTACAACAAGTGGATGGAACATATTGTCCTAAAGATGACACAACCCCTTAATGCCACACTGGGACACTGTCTCAGGGTGACTAGCACCAACGTAATGAGTCATTCACAACAGACACTGAAGCAGTTAGGATGGATGAGTAACCTCCAATTGAAGAGCTTGAGAAAAATGGGCGGTAGCAGCCTTCTAATGAGAGTGCAGTCTGCTAAAATTTTTGAATAATACCATTCACATATGTTAATTAATGCAGTTTAGTCTTAGATCTTCCCAACTACCCCCACTTATACCTGTTCCCCTCCTACTCTCTGGTGCTCATGCACACACACTTGAAGGGAATGAGCTGCCTTGGGAACTTTTGTGGCCAATATAGCCCTGTCTAGCTTAAGACCTGTCATGTCCCAGAAACATGAGATTGGCTTAAAAATCATAAGATTTTAAAATATTAAATAAAAAATAAATGTTGGTCTAGAAACTTTTTGTAATGAAAGTTGCGATTTTCATATAATCATATGACTCCAGGAGCTGTGGTTTTAAGTAAAATTATTGCAAGACTCATGATAAAATTGTGAATTGGTAACACAAGTGGCATTCTACTGAATGCAGGTGGAGAACAGCTGCGTCCTCACAAGAGCATTGAGATTCATGCATCAACGATGGGGAAGGGGGCGAAGTCTAAGTCCATGGGTGGGTTTTCCTAGTTGATCTGTTTCTCTATGGCTTTATCATTTAGAGCCTGCTTTGACTGGGCGACTCCCACAGGGCTGGGAGCAGCAGACAGCCCTAGAGCTGGGTGCTGCACATGTCTAATGGTTTTGAAACCTGGGAAAAAGCTGTATCTGTTCTATGCAATCCTCACATTGGATCACAATCTGAGCTGAGCAGGGTTGGGTGGAACAATATTTTGGAGAGCCCAAAGAGGCAGGTCAGGTTCAAGGAGAACTCACTGCTGAAACAGGACCATGGGAGTAAGATCAATAATTGATTGAGGCCTTGTCTACACTACGGGCTGGATCGATGCATAGAGATCGATCTATTGGGGATCGATTTATCATGTCTCATCAGGACACGATAAATCGATCTCCAGAGGCACTCCCATCGACTCCGGAACTCCAGCTCGCCAAAAGGCGCAAGGCAGAGTTGACGGGGGAGCCTGCTATCGACCGCTGCCGCCGTGAGGACGGCAGGTAAGTCGACCTAAGATGCGTCGACTTCAGCTACAGTATTTACGTAGCTGAAGTTGCGTATCTGAGGTCAACCCTCTCCGCTAGTCTAGACCAGGCCATAGACCCAGGTGCAGGGCTGGTTCTAGCATCCCAGTTTGTGGGGGCAAGTGGGTATTTTGGGTCCCTGGATGTTGTAATTTAAAAAACAACCAGCCTTCCAGGAGTCAGTGGGACTAGTTAGACCCCTGAAAAATCTTGCATTATAACTGTTTTTAAAAAGTAAAATTTGGCTAGTGTGTCAGTATTTTGTCACCATCATTTCTACTACTTAATGCTGACTAACTTTGTACGTATTTTGGCTAGTTTGGAGGCCCTTGAAGATTATTGGGGTGGGGGCATATTCCTCTTTGCCCCCCTGTAGCTCTGGGCCACGCTGCCCCCAAGAAGCCCCACAGTGCCCCTATGCATTGTACCATTCAACACATGCGCGCACACACACAATGAAGTCATCCTGGGAGGCTGGCCGGCTCGGCAGCGCAGACTGACCATTTTCCCTGTGTTGGAAGGAAGGTGAAAACTCTTTGGCAGTGATCCTGGCAATCCGAGCTTCCTCCTGAGCTTTCTGCGCTGCTGTTACAGCCGCATCTGCTTTAGCCCTGGAGTGGGAAGTCCTGCAAGCGAATGAGAGACAAAAACTAATTAGGTACCTCAGTTACTCAAGTAGGAAAGAGGCATCATTCAAAGAGCTGCAGCAATAGCAATTAGGGTGACCAGATGTCCCAATTTTATAGGGACAGTCCTGATTTTGGGGTCTTTTTCTTATATAGGCTCCTATTACCGCCCACCCCTGTCCTGATTTTTCACATTTGTTGTCTGGTCCCCCTAGTAGCAATGATCACTGCCGTCCTAGCTCAGAACTCCTCTCCCCCAACCCCGACTAGTTACCTAGCTAAACATAGAACTTTTCTTCTGGTCTAGGCACCAGCCCTGCTACTGTCCAGTGCCCTGCTCTTGAACCTGTTTCTGCAAGAGGGACCTCGCATGGCCAACAGATCAGCCCTATTTGGAGCTACAAAAGCCACACTTTAATAGGAACCTCTCTCCCTTAGACAGTCCCTACTGTAACCCTCAGTCAGGGTTTTGCTCTGGCAGTTGTTTGCAAAGGAATTAGTCTCACTGAAAATATTGGGTATTAAATGTGCACTAAGAACTCGATCCTTTGAAATGCTGAGCAATTCCATGCCAAGGGCCTTCAGCGTGCCTGGAAAAGCTAGGCACGGTCAGCCTCTCCAGGAGCCATTCAGTGCTTGCTACTCCTAAAACAGATGGGCTGATGCTGAGTTGGGAAACAGACAATCAACGGGCTCAGGAGCATTCTGAGCAGGAACACTCATGCACAAACCTGACCCAAACTCCTGCATCTCCGAATCAGAACTCATGGGTCACCTCAGCTGGAGCAGAATTATCCCCTGCAGTCACTAGTTAGAAAACAGGTGTTTTCTGTGGAAAACTTTGACTTTTGGGCAAAAGGTTGTCAGCGGAAAACTTTTAGTGGAAAAGCCAAAGTTTCATTTGGAAATGCCACAATGGTGCTTCATGGGAGTTGTAGCTTGGCGAGGGCGGAGGGTTGGCACAACTATAGCTAGGGGAAGTTTTTTGGACAAATTTATTTAATCAAAAAATGCAGTTTTGCTCACAGGTAGTTTTTGCTTGAATTTGGGTTGAATTTGCCAAATCGTTTCAGCTAGGGGTGGGAAAAAAGAAAGTTGTTTTGGGTCAAACAAAAGAAAACACTGGGCCAAAAAGAAGTTTTTCCCAATTTTCGTTTTGTTTCATTTAGGGTTTTTTTGCAGGGTTGGGGGTGAGTTAAGCCTCTTAAAAAAAATAAAAATAAAAAAAAGAACGAGGATTACCTGTGGCACCTTAGACTAACAAATTTATTTGGACATAAGCTTTCACGGGCTAAAACCCACTTTATCAGATGCATGGAGTGGAAAATACAGAAGGAAGATATATATAAAAGATGAGGGTTGCCATACCAACTCTGAGACAAATCAATTAAGGTAGGCTATTATCAGAAGGAGAAAAAAAAGCTTATGCCCAAATAAATTTGTTAGTCTCTCCACGAAAGCTTATGCCCAGATAAATTTGTTAGTCTCTAAGGTGCCACAAGTACTCCTCATTCTTTTTGCTGATACAGACTAACACAGCTACCACTTAAAAAAAAAACCATTCAGCTCTACTCAGGATCCTATTCGCTATAGGCTGAGCTCTCTAGCTGGACTACATCTCCCGTGGTCTTGTCTCTTGAGCCAATATGGAGTCCTTGCCCATGGTGCACCATGGGAGATGTAATCTGGCTGGGGAATCTAGCCCATAAAAAAGATTAGGGGCACCAGGCACACACACTACAGCTCCCATGAGGCACCAAGGCAGCACTTTTGAATCAAATATTTTTTGGTTTTTGGCCAGAAAAAGCACCAAAAGATCAAAAAATCGAAATTGTCCATGAAAAGCAGTTTTCACAAAACCTTGTATTTCATCAAACACAAATCTCCACTGAAAAGACAGTTGACAGTGAGTTTTCAACCAGCCATAGCTACTGTACCTTTTTATAGGTCATTATCAATCCATGGTTTTTAAGTCCCAATTCCTGGACATAACATTCCTTCCCACGAGGGACTTTTCTACTGACTAATTGTTCATGCAAGATTCCCAGTAGCCTACATTTTTCTTTAATGTCATCCCATTGCTTGGAGTTGCTTACCCTTCTACAATCCCTCCTTGTCCTTGATGTATGCGTTCTTTGACTAATAGTAAACAATTGGCTTGCCCCCACCCCCAGCCTTAGTCAAGCAATAGCTGTACCCTTAAAAATGTTTGTGCCTAGACAATAGGGTAAAGGGAGCATTATCAATAGACTGACTCTTCCCCCCCCACCACTCCAATCAGTCCCTCTAGCTCCTTGAGTCGTTTTTGTTGCTGATCTCTGGATTCCCTCTGAATTTTCCAAATCTGTCTGTCACTGCAAGTGCCCAAACCTGAGTGCAGTGCTCTGAGAAACTCAGATACATGGAAAATAAGAATGACAATAGGTTACATTCTACACAATATAGTTTAAAAAAAAAAAGTACTAAATGTACCCAAAACAAATGTAAGGTTTTTTTTGTGTGTGGTCAGAATCCAGGTGAGAAAGTACCATACCATTAATGTGCACCTACATCTGCAGTCATTCTGTAACAACAGGGTACTGTGTAATCGTATCAGCATGATGCATAACTGCAGGGAGCAGTAATGACTTGTCACTTGTTGACTCGTTCTGTTTCTTTCACAAGCGCCGGGTTTATATAAATTGGCTCTGCTGTAGTAGCTGATGGAATTGATATGACTGGTTCCTAAAGAGTTATTTAAGGTGGCAGCGTGAGAGTAGTGGAGATGACACTGATATAGGGTGACCAGATATCTCGATTATTATCAGGATATCAGGGGCTTTGTCTTCTATACACGCTATGGCCCCTCCTTCCCAAAAGTCCTGGTGCATGGATGGCATCACAGTGGCCGGTTCTTTAACGGCTATTTTCCACAGATTCATAAATTAAAAGGCAGGAAGGGACCACCATTGTCTGGTCTGACACAGGCATAGGACTCCCCTGAGCTAATTCCTGTTTGCACTAGTGTATAGATTGGATTTTCTTTTTTTTAAAACAATCTTGATTTTAAAACTCTCTGTAATGGAGAATCCACCATAACCCTTGGTAAACAGTGAGGGAAAATTAACCATTGGAACAAACTTGCAATTTATTTCCAGTCTGAATTTGTATAGCTTCAAATTCCATCCACTGGATCTTCTTGGACCTTTTGTCTGCTATATGGAAGAGCCCATTATCACAATTTTATACCCTGTGTAGGTGCTTATAGGTTGTGATCAAGGCTCCCATTAACTTTCTCTTTGTTTAAACTAAATAGATTGATCTCCTTGGATCTATCAGTATAAGGTGTGTATTCCAATCCTTAGCTCATGCTTGAGGCTCTTCTCTGAATCCTCTCCAATTTAAGGTGATGCAGCGGCAAGAGTTCTCATAATATGCATATGGCCAGTTCCCAGACAGTTTCTCAAATATATAAATTCCTTTTAAAAAGTTCCCTAGAAGAAAACAAACGTTCTTGGCCCTTGGTCTCTAGACGAGCGATTAAAACCCTTGCTTTGACGAATGCAGCACTTTACACTCTGCCTCCTACAATATTCTCCAGAGAGCAAGCAAGAAACCCAAAGAGTGAGTCTGCTCTTGGTGACTGTTTGTGATGGTGCATGAAACAGACAGGGGACAGTTTGACTTCATCAGCTAGTTTGACCTCAGGGTGCAAGAAGGCAAAAACAGTGCAATCAGTTGAGTAAAGATGACACAGACAGAATGTGTGCAAAGATCACTAACATTCTGCTTTCCCTTCCAAAGGGATTGTGCCCAAGGAGCTCAGAGTGCAGAGCTCAGCAGACACTGGGCTCCTGTCTGTGTCAGAGCTCAACATTGGCAATATTACCATTTTAAACTCCACATCCAGCCTAATTCATCAGGGCCCTGCCAGCCAAGGTCTCGCTCCAGAAACTGCAGGGTACAATGACAAGCTTTCTTCTTCACTGGTGCCAGGCCTTAGAAAGGAAGTTGTCTCCAGACTATGCCCAGCCACCTGCTTGAAAACTAGAACTCAGCATGAATCCAGTTCAGCACACTGGAGAAATTCAGAGTTCGAAAACATGCAAAATGTATAATCACACCCTATTTGGATGGGTCTCTTCGGGATTTCATACGTGCCTATCACTAGACTTGGAAGGATTAGCTTTTTCTCAGTAAATGTTGCTAAACGGTGATTTTGCTGTACACACACAAACCGAGAAAAAACATTTCCATCTATACTAATAGACATTGACAGGAAAATTAAGAAAAATGCTACTTGAGAACTTATCCTTAAATCAGACTCAATATTTACTTTGTATATTTTGACAGGTGATGTTGACAAGTAGTGTTTTAATCATTATAAGGCTTTAACTGTTTGAATCTCAATATCTCCTACCACTAAATATTTTTTGACCCTGCCCCTCATAATTTCATGCAACTGTGAAATTTAAATTTAAAAAACCCCTAAACGATAAGCCTTAATATTAGCTGCTAAAATCACAAAAAATAAACCTTCTAGGTATAGCTTACGGGCAGGGCACCAGTCAGCGCTGGTAGCTGCCTGGATAGGGAAACTCCCCGGTGCCATTGTCTGATATAAGTGGTGTTGGTGTTTCATTTGGGTGCTTTTCTGTCTGTGTCAGTACTAAGCCAGTGCTCCATAATGTCCAGTGGCCTGAGCGTCTGGAGGGCCACCACAAAAACCTCCCCTTTGCATTCCAGTTGCAAGGTGCGCATCGTGGATAAAAACACACAGCGTATCCTCCCTAAAAGGAGTCACACAGGCTCTCCCTGGAGAAAGGGCTACACATGACAGAGGCTTGTGTAAACCAAACCCCTGAGACCAAGAGTACATCTACATTGTGATGAAAACCCCCAGGGCACAGAGCCACAGAGCCTAGGTCAGCTGACTTGAGCTTAGGCTGTAGGCTTAAAAATTGCAGTGTAGATGTTCAGACTGGAGCCTGGGCTCTGAGACACTTCCCGCAGCCCCCACTGCACTGGGACGGCGAACCGCGGCCAGTGGGAGCCACAGTCAGCGAACCGGCAAGTAAACGAATCAGCGGGGCCCGCTAAGGGTGCTTATCCTGCGGTCCCATGTGCCAAGGTTGCCAATCCATGGTGTAGACGTACCTCAAGAGTCTCCTAGAATTGTAGAACTGGCAGGAATCTCAAGAGGTCATCTAGGCCAGTCCCCTGTATTCATGGCAGCGGTAGATGAAATGTACAGTGTGCATATCGGGTGGTTTACATTTGGGATCCCTTTGGAACGACATATAAATTTATCAGCTTGCATTATTATGTTAGAAAATAAGGACTAGAGACCAGTCTGGTAAGTAAAGTTCATCATTTTCACTTTTATTATTACAGTACTGCCTAGATTCCATGATCAGGACCGTGTTGTGCTAGGCACTGTACTTACGATCTATGTACACATTGGTCCCGGCCCAAAAGAGCCACCATATAAGTAAGAGACCTATGGCATACAAAGGGAGGGATCGTCAGCTGATCCAAATCCATACACCTCCACAAGGATCTGTTGCAGTTCACATTGGCTGAGAATGAGCCCCATAGCTGACTGTCATATCGCACTAAAGGCTGATGGTGTGTGGCCAGCCTTGGGATATAATGCCCATAGTTGCACTGACAACTGGAGGTTGATTTTCAGTCCAAGGTGCAATCATTTTCCTTATGCCCTAAAACCTTGGCTGCTATTTATTAATCATATTTATTTATTAAATCATTATTAGTTCTATAGCACCAACTGTTGAGCTAGCCACTGTTCAGACAAGTCTGAAGACATGAGTATTCCCCCAGAGACCTGGTAGTGCAGAGGTGATGCTACCAAAGGAAAATGATTCCGCCAGGAAGTTTAGCAAGGCACTTGTTAGTTCCATTATATTTGTCCAGAGTGTTGATGTTCTTTAAGTGTATGTACTTGCCTCTCTTCTAACTCTTCTTAGAGGCGAGGACTAAGGTTTGTAGAATTAATGGCCACCCGCCACACACAATTGTCAATATACAGTTTGCGGCTTTGTTGCATCTCTTGAGAGAGCTGTTGCACTTTACTTACAGATGTTTTCAGAGCACATGCTGCTTTATTGTTTGTCCCCTGAATCTTTTGAGATTAAAAAAACCCCAGTAGGCCTCTTCTCTTGGCCTGCTGTTGTGTTCTTCATAATTGTCTGAATTAGGAGAGGGTAGTTTTACAAAGCAGTAATTAAAGGCGGGATTGAGAGCCTGTGATAACCTAATCCGGGCCCTGGTCTTGCTTCCATTTGCTCTTTGTAATCACACTTACATTGTTTTCAAGCAAATAGGTTTAAATAATATTACATTGTGTCTGCAATTAGCTACTGCCAGGGAATGCAGGGTCTTGGACCAGTGCTGTGTGATGCCCATTGACATCAGAGCACTTGGGAACGCCCATTCACTACAAGGGGACCACACAAAATGGAAGGACTCCTGGATGGCTGCAGATCTGGGGCTCTATTTGGTGCACCTGGGGTAGGATGCAGAGGGGGCAATATGGTAAATTTCTGCTCCCCCGACCCTACAGACCAAATCAGTGCCAGTCAGAGTGAACACCGAGGACATGTCTACACTGCAGTTAGAAATCTGCAACTGGTTCATGCCAGCTGACTTGGTCTTGGGCTGTAGGCCTGTTTAATTGCAGTGTAGACGCTCACGCTGAAGCCCAGGCTCTAGGACCCTGCAAGGTGGGAGGGCTGCAACCTTAGCCTGAATTCTACACTGCAATTAACTAGCCCTTTAGCCCACGTCTCAGGAGCTCGAGTCAGCTGGCATGGGTCAGCCACAGGTGTCTAACTGCAGTGTAGACATATGTTGGGATTCTCTAATGCCATCTGGAAAGCCCTCTCAAGGCCACCACTTGCCAGGATCCCAAGTGCACAATATGCTCCAGCTATTCCCCTGACATGCCCCACAACACCCCTTCATGGGTGGCATAGAACCAGCTATACCAGCGTTATGTCACTGTGTGATTCCCCTCCATCAGGGAAATCCCAGGTTTAGAAGCTCAGCCTGGGCTGAGGACCTGGCCCGTCTGTCTGTGGTAACTTTGCACTGCTTTGTCCTGAGGGTGGGAGAATACAGCACAGCCTGGTCTCCCTTGCACCCCTTTCGACCCACAGAGCTGGACCACTACAGAACCTCCTGTGGGAAGAAGGGCACCACTCCCGTCTCAGAGATCCACATGCTCAGGCTTCCCTCTGATCACGGAAGCGGATGGGAATGTCTGGCCATGAGGGTCGGATACAAGACCCACCAAAGTCCACTGGAGTTTTCCCATTGAGTACAATGAGCTTTGGATCATACCTTGAGTGCGGGCATCAGAGACGGGCCTGGGGCAGCTGTGGTTGCTCAGCATCTTTTGGGATTTGGCCCAGGTATAGTAAAAATAAATGATGTTAATTAAGTGATCTCTGTTATAAAATATACCTCATTCCCGCAAAGCGGATACAATGCACACCGCTGCGCAGAGGCATGGGTGGGCTTAATTGTTGGTAATGCGCTCTAAGATGCTTGGAAGGAAAGCGGCATTGAAGCAAGAAGTAGAATTATGATGATCCATACATTGCATAATAAAATACATAAGTATTCCCAAATAAGTGCAAGTAATCCAGTTAGTGCTAGCCTGAGTTTCTCAGGCACTATATTTAATAGCTGTCTCCTTTATACATGCATGCTGTCTATAGCGTGCACTAGATCTTAATTCCCCAGTTAATTGCTTGATTTTTATTTCCTTGTAAAGTAAGTCCTCCTACATGACACACACACACGTTTTAATTGCTCTTCTCCTGCCTCACGTGGCTGAATGTAACTTTTAGTAACCTGGGGCTAGGTGCCTGTAAAAAGATGAGCTCTGTATATATTACAAAGAACACATGGTCCCCAGCTGAACAGCAAAGCAGCAGTTTCAGCGTTGCATTCTGCTGTTTTGTGAATGGGACTCACTGAGTTACAAGACTGCATTGACTTTGGAATGTGCTCTGGAATAGCTGTACTGCCACCCTGCAACCTCCAAGAAACCACAGTAAAAATAAGATTTAATCTTTCCCTTTGGTATAAGTGTAATTCTGACAGCAGCTGCTGTGTTGGGTGCAGCTGCTGGCATCAAGTAGGCAGGGAATTGTCTTTAAAAATAAAGGATTGGGGACAGAGCTAAGTGTGGGATGTGTTAGCTGAGTGAGAAGGACATGGGGGGTGGAGCAGGGGAGGGACGGTCATATAAATGGACAGAGATGAAAATATGGTTTCTGTTTATTCAGATCTTTAACTTTGATCAGAAAGCTGCTGATCATGCACATAGCTAGGCTATATGACCATGTTCTGATGAGTGTTGGCTACCATTTCTCTTCCTCCTCCATTTGTTATCCCCACTTGTGGTTTCTTCTTCCTACTCAGTCCCTAAGTTCTTCTGGACAGGGTCTGTCTCTTAATAGGTTTTCAGACAGTGCCAAGCACCACTGGATCCTGACCTCTGTTGGGCCTCCAAGGTGCTATCAGAATATTAACATGACCAGTAAAAAAATAAGATACGCTATAGTAGTGGCTCCAAATATTATTAAAGCTAATTGTGGAGTATCAGGCCATTCATCTGTAGTAGGGATTCTGCCAGGGGCAGAGTTGGCAAGGGCAGCTGGGGTTGGAGGGCAAGGTCATCCCACATCTGAACACTCACAATTGGGTGGAGTGACAGGTCTGGTTTGCTCGAGGCAGACAGGGGAGCCAAATTTGGGGCTGGTTCTGAGTCTTCTCCCCTCCCCATCCCGTCCCTCCTGCAAACCAATTCACTTATCCCTGATTACAGGGCAACTTGTCAAAATGGAAGGAGAACTGGCAGGGGGAAAAAACAACAACCAAACAGATTTCTGCAGATCTTTTCAGATCTGTTGCAATTTGGCCAACGCTAATCGCGGGAAGGGAAAGTACATAAGAATGGACTGTAACGCCAAGCTTATCTGCTCTGTCTAAGCTATAAGAAGATGGAATAAACTGATTTGAAAGGAAGAGTCTGGCTCTCAAGAATGCCAAAAGGCCAATCAGGGGTTTGTTTGGGGAAAGAGCCAGTTAAGATGTTCATTATATATCTGAAACTCTGCCCTGGCTTTGTGTGAAAGGATTAGAATATCTGTAAACCTCAGCTGATTTTATAGCCGATCTGGAGTTTTGACTTGATTTGAATTGAAGGGCAAAAGCAGAGTTTGGGAAAGGAGAATCGTAAGCATGCAAAAGATTTGCACTCTGGTTTCTTTGCATTTTGTTACCAAACGAAAAATAGACCCGTCTCCAAATTGTTTTTTGCAAAGGTAACACATTATCTGAGCAAAAACGGGTCTGTGTTCAAAATGAGTTGGCTCTGTGCTACAAGTAGGAGGCAAGATGTATTTTTCACACTTTTGATGTGAGGAAAAAGCCAGTTGGTCAAATATTTTGCATTGGGTGAAACACTGTTTTGCAAAATCACATGAAATGAAAGGACCATGTTTCTCGTGTGATTCTGCACCTCCCAGGCAAACAAATGTTTTTATTTTTCCTTAACCCTAAGGTGAGCCCAAGAAAACCCAAAGCAAAAGTACCTATGGGTGTTATCAGACAGCCCCTCCATAAAGGCACTGAGGCTTGCAAACAAGGTCCAAAGCTCTGAGCTTTATTGGTCATGTATACCTGGAGCCAGTGCTGTGTGATTACTCCTGCAGTAAATACTCCCACCATGTATTGAGATCAGTACAGAACCTGCCAAAGAGTAAAGAGGGGATAGACTCTTTGGGGTCCCAAAACCCCATCTCTGCCTTTCACACAATTCTCTGTCTCTTGCTGAGTCCTGGGGCTCACCACAGCCACAGAACCAGGCCCTAAGCCCAGATTCGCAAAGACTTTAGGTGTCTGCAGCCCACTCCTGCTCCCTGTGGAGTCAACAGCTAAATTCCCATTGACTTCAATCAGGGTGTGACGCTTTCTCGGAGCATCTAGGACTGGAAGTCACCTTGTTACCTGCCAGTGTGAGGGAGACTTTCTCAGGGCAGCTGGATGTCAGTTCTCAAGCACTCTCCTCAGGGCTCTGCCAGTCCCTGCTTTGCCTTCCAGGTTAACACCCCAGTTTCCAAACTCCTCAGAAGTGTCCCCTTATACTACCAAGCCCTGTTATTGAACACCGTCAGGTTTATTATTCCCAAGAGAATGGTATCTACACCATCTTGTTTGATGCAGCTGGTGATACGCATTCTGCTTACTACCACAGCAGGGAGATGCAATTATAATAAAAAACAAGAAGTTTACAGTATTAGCAAAGAACAGAGATTCAAATGGGTAGTGAATAAGAATTCTGGAAGCAGAACCGGTTACACATTCAAAGCGCAATCCTAAGTCTAGAGGCCTTACTGGTTTTCAGTCCTAACCAAGATCCTGGTTATTTCATGAACACCACCATGAACTTTTAAGAGGTTTCCTCAGTAAATGGATGCTAAAAATGTCTTCTTGCTTCTCATTGCTTTGTCCCCTAAAGACAAGATGTCCCCAGCATATGGTTGCCAGTTGTCCGGTTTTCGACTGGAACGCCCAGTTGAAAAGGGTCCCTGGTGGCTCCAGTCAGCACTGCTGACTGAGCTGTTAAAAGTCCGGTTGGCAGCACAGTGGAGCTAAGGCAGGCTCCCTGTCTGCCCTGGCTCTGTGCAGCTCCCCAGACGCAACTGCCATGTCTGGCCCCTAGGTGCAGAGGCCATCAGGGAAGCTCCGTGTACTGCCCCCGCCCCACCAGTGCCTAGGCACCACATAGGACTGCTTGGCTGTGCCTCCACCTAGGGGCCAGACATGCTGTCCGCTTCCGGGAGCAGTGTGGAGCCAGAGCAGGCAGGGAGCCTGCCTTATCCCCGCTGCACTGCCAACCAGGAACCGCCTGAGGTAAGTACCGGAGCCTGCACTCCAAACCTCCTGCCCTGGGTCAGAACCCCCTCCCACACTCTAACTCCCTCCCAGAGCCTGGACCCTGAACCCCCTGCCCTACCCTAACTCCGTCCCAGACTCCACACTCCCACTCGCACCCAAAATCCCTCCTGGAGTCTGCACCCTCTCCCACGCTCCAACCCCCTGCCCCAGACCTGAGCCCGCTCCTGCACCCTCTCTCACACTCATCCCTGGCCCCACCCCAGAGCCCACATCCCCAGCTGAAGCCCGCACCCCCCCTGCACCTCAACCTCCTGCCTCAGCCCTGAGCCCCCTCATTCACCCCAAACCCCTCATCCACAGCCCCACCACAGAGTCTGCACCCCCAGCCAGAGCCCGCATCCCCCTGCACCCCAATCTTCTTCCCCAGCCCAATGAAAGTGAGTGAGGGTGTGGGAGACTGAACGACAGAGGAAGGTTGGTCTGGAGTGAGTGGGGGTGGAACCTCAGAGAAGGGGCGGGGCAGGAACGGGGCCGTGGGGAAGGGGTGGGGCAGGGGGCAGGGAAAGGGTGTTCAGTTTTGTGCAGTTAGAAAGTTGGCAACTCTACTGGATGCTGGCTCCATGAGCAGCCCACCCTCCCTGTCCATACGTTTTTCCTGATGACTTTTACACATAAATGAGGCTTCCATTGTGTCGGCTTTCCACTGCTTAATTCACCTTAGGCAGGAACAGGTGAATAAACACGCTTTGTCTGGCAGAAAACCTGTACATCAATGCTTCCTGGTTATGTGGTTTAAAACATATTTGAATGGGTACACAACTCCTTACACACCCACTATACATACATCTTGCGATGCTTATGATGTAAGATTTCATTCGATACCTCACATGCCACCCTTGACAGATAAATACTATGACAGCAGGGTGTTAGGTGTAGTGAATCTGTCAGGAATGATAGACACAGCTGGTACAGAACAGTGAAGTGTTTGCCAGTTGTCATTGAGAGGTTCTAAGGGGCTACTCCATCATCTTTATACTTTGCTTCCCCACCATCCTCCATTTGCTTAGCTCTGATTCAGAGTTGATCTCGCTGTTCAAGGCTTAGAAAGCTGAGACCAAGCCCCTGCCTGGCAACAGGTATTTAAGATTAATTCCCCATAAGAGAGCACAAAGCACCTGCAGTGTTGGGGAGCTCTATCATTGGTCTCTTGCTGTGTAGTGTTTTGAAGCATCAGATTCTGTAGCAAAGGCTTTGTGGCTCCATCCAATGCTGCTGTGCTCGGTTGAATTAAAATTTAATTATTAAATGATTAAATAAAGGAAAAGTACCCGAGTCATTACTCACAATAGACCAAGTCACTTACGCAGAAGAATCTTAACAGAGCCTCACCAGGTATTAGATAATGTTTACAGAGAAGAAACCAAGATTCCTTATTGTTATGGGCCAAAATATGCAAACTTGGGTGCTTAAAGTTAGGCACCTAAGTCTATATGTAACTACAGTCCGTTAGAAAAGTGGCTGAACTTTTATACATGCCAAACACCCATAATTCCAAATTCCAGCATCTCTGAAATCAAGCCACCTTTATTAGGTGCCTAAATGTGACTTTGGGTACTTAACTTTAAGCACCCCAGTTTAAAACTGTATCCTTTATTTAGGAGCTGTGATGCCCACTCAGGATCATTGTGCTTGGTGCTGTACAAAGACATGGTCCCGGCCATGAAAAACTGCTGGTTTAATTAAAGCTTGAGATAAAGTTGCAAGAAGTGCATGTGACCTACCAAGAACTCAGGCTGGTGCATTTAGCAGCACAGCGGGTCCATTCACTGATATGGCAGGGGCATTCTGCCAACATGTGCCTTGGACATTAAGTAATATGATAGATGCATTCTGTCTGGCTTAGAATGTAACTGGCATTTTCAGCAGTGTGCTAGAGTCTCCTGCTTGTTCAGACCCACAATAATCACCAGCAATGAAGCAGTTAAGGAAAAAGTGTCTTCATCCTGGCAGACAAGGATCTGTCTCAAGTTTTCCTAAGGAGCCAGGGCTGGCTCCACTGGATTCATTTAATCTATTAGGTCAATATGTAATCAGCTGGGGTTTTTTTAAATGCATTTTTATCTTCCTAGGATAGGAGAATATCTTCTCTCTCCACTCCCTGGCTCTTCATGTGCTTGTTTATTTTTATTTTTTTAAGCAGGAATATTCACTTAGATATGAACTGTAAGAAATGTTTGTAAGGAACTTTAAGAAGCAGCATTTTCAGGGCTTTCAATAGCTATACCTTTCCCCCGGAAATACCGCAAAGTAGTCCTAGCACATGGCTGGATTTCATATTTTAAGATCAATGTTTGTTTTAGGTGTTCTAGCTATACAAAGGGGTAGAAACAGCTATAAACCCTTTGTGTAATACGTTTATCAACTCTCTGGGCAAACTAGTGGGAACTGTAGGGAAAAATCCATATCAAAGAGGTCCTAGCTGTGCAAACCTGCACTCCAAGCCAGGTGAGCTCTGCTAATGGGAAAGCGAAGGTGCCATTTTGTAGCAGGGGTGAGGAAGTGGTGTATTCTCCTGCTGTTGGTTCATTATTGGTAATTGGTAATGCAGACTTTTCAGTGGTATAGGTCCTGAGTGACTGTCAGACACAAATAACACGTAGCTCTGGTACAGAGCATTTCACTCCTAGGTTTCAAAGTGCTTTCCAAAGGATGGTCACGATAATTATCCAAATTTTACAGATGGGGAAACTGAGTCACCAACACGGATGTGACTTGCCCAAGACTGCATAAGAGGCCAGTGGCTGGGAATAGAAAGGAGATCTCCTGAATTCCTTAACCATAGAAACATCAGGGATCAGCTCCATGTCTAACGCCTAGGGACCAAACACTCCCAAACTCTGGGGAAGTTCAGATCTTGGCCCAGATCTGAATTTTGCGTCCGTTTCTATTGGCTTGGCCATGAGAATAAGTTTGTTCTTTCAAGCTCGTCTGATCCTATTGCTTAAAACTTGGCATTTATATAGGGTTTTTCATCATCAGTGTGATTTCAGATATTGATGAACTCTTAATGTCCCTGTGAGGTAGTGCAATACCATTTTACAGATGGGAAAATTGTCCCAGAGCCATGGAAATGACTTGTCCAAGGCTACAGAAGGGACTCATTGCAAGAGCCAGGGTTGTTACTGTTATTTACTAAGCTCTGACTGTGCTTAGTGCTGTCCATAACATAAAGGAAGAAACAATCCCTTTTTTGAGAAACTGACAATCTTGAGACAGTTTACACGAGATTCCCGATTCCCAGTCCTATGTGCAGGCCACTGTACCATGCTGCAGTCAGTAGCTCACTCCCCTTTCACTAGACATCTCCCTTCTCTTTTGAAGTCATAATCATCTGTAGGATATCACAGTTTGTTGCCATGGGATAACAGATGCCTTCGTGAGGGAAGAAGCAATAGGTGCAGAGAAGCTTGTAGGATCCAAGCCCAAAGCCAGTTTTCCTGCAGTTATTTCTTGAAAATAAACAATGAAAGGCGAAAGATGGGGAGGAAGTATCTAACTTCTGTGGAATTAGTCCAAATTTATACTGGTGTACGCTGAGAGCAGAATTCCTACTCTATTGACTTCAGTGGGTTCCTCCAGATTTACATTAGTGTAACTGAGAGGACAACTTAGCTTTTAGGGCTTGTCTATATGGAGAAGCTATTCTGGATTAAGGTAGAGTATAAACCTAAAGTGCAATAGCTATTACAGGATAACTCTCCATAGGAAGACTCTTATTCTGGAGTAATTCTGGAGTTTCCACATAGGGAGCTGTTCTGAAATAGACTTTCTGGTCAATCGTTCCATATAGACAAGTCCTTACCTTACTGACTTCAGTGTACATGAGAGCAGAATCTCGCCTTAACTGCATCAAACCTACAAGCACAAAAAAATGAAAAGCAAAAGTGTCTGCTCAGAGCTGGTAAATGAATCCCCCAGAAGAAGGGAGTAGGGTGAAGGCCGTGTACATGACGTAACCCTCTCCAAAGGATATCTGATTATCCAAGAAACCAGCTAACGAAGGAGAAACACTGCAGCAGGTACCTGCTTAGAATCGATAGCTCCAGACAGCCATTAGGAAGGCTTTTGCCTGCCTGCGGCAATGCTCAGTAGCAGCCCTTCTGTTCTCAGGTTCTGTCTGGAAGTGACTGAGGATTGATTGAGATGGCAGCTTTATCATCTCCGCACTCGCGCTAGAGGGTGCAAACTGGAACTGAATTATTAATAGCCACTGCAGACTGCCTGGCTTCCATCTCCAGACATCTGGCTTCCTCCGGCTGCAGGAGCAGCTAGTTCAAACACACCTTTGCAGGGAGAGGAAGGAGAAAGCAGGAAGCTCCTTAGCCTGGTCACATCGCCCTGCCCTACAGATACCTGCCAGCCCTATGCACCGTGCTTCTGTCCCCTAGTGTGTGCCCAGTCCCTGCAACCATCTCATGGGTACCTTCAAATGAGCAGGCCATCATCAGCCAAATGCCCATACCCCTCTTTCAACCCTTTTGATCAATAACTTCTCTTTCCGGTGTCCAGTGCCTCTGGGGCAGGAAGGGAGATTCTATGAAGGAGAAATATACATGCTACCATTATAGACTATGTTGTAGATACAGGACAGATCCATCCCTGGTGTAACTCCGTTTAAGTCAAGGCACGTGCCCCATTCAGTTCAGCACTGTTGATGATCTCCCTGCAGGGGCTTTAGCGTAGTGTGTGAACTCATATGGGATTCCACCCACCCTTCTAAGACTGAGGACACTCGATGCTTCTTCCTTTAGCACTGGCTTCCACTGTTCCTGGCTCAGCTGGAGGAGGCTCTCCAGAGCAACATGAGCTACTCTCTGCACCTCAGAAGCAACCCAGGACTCAGCATGCCATTAGAATTCCTAATATTCCCAGAGCCTACTGGCCCTGGGGAAGCGGTTGTGAGGTGGGGATCTGAATTCAGATCCCTGGCACTGTGCTGGCAGTAGGCCCATCAATCCATCCATCCTTCTTGATTTTACTCCTGCCCTCCCTCCCTGCTTCCTCCTGATCTTCACAGCTGTTCTTCTCCCCCATGACTCCTGAGCTGCGAACATTTTCTAGCTGCTCCCAGAGACTCACACCCTGCGAACTGGCTTTCCAGTGATCTGCCAGCCTTTCAGGGAATAACTATTAGAGGGAGGAAGTGCTAATGGGCATTAATTCAGAGCACAGACAGAATCTATTCCAGAAAAGCTCCCAGCTTTACAGCCAGGGGAACAGGCAGAGCAGACAAGGTGCTGGGTATGTGTGTGCTTCCTGGATAGATTTGTTGGGTGTATGTCCCCAGTTCTCAACCCTTTTGCTCCTCTGATGCTACAGTACAGACCCAAAGGACATTATCACCTCCTCCTCTGCCCTGGGATCCTGTCTGCTCAGTCCAGTTCCAATTCCTTGTACATAAATATCTGTCTACAAAGGCTCATCATGAAACGTGCAATGGCTAACACCCTGGTCCACCTGAGGGACATGCCTCATGCGAAGGGTGGAGTGTAATTCTTACAGTAAGAATTGTACCTAAAAAGGCAGCTCAGGCTTGCAGTCCACTCTGACTACACCTCAAAACCTCATCCAGATCTCAGTCTTTATCCCTGGCGGCAGGACCATAAGTGGGAGGAACGATGGCTTTGAGTTTGAAGACGTGGGACCAGGGTTAGGAGTTAAAAGGTGTGGGTCTGCCCTGGCTCCCTGGGAGACCTAAGACCAGTCACCTGATCTCCTGCTGTGTCAGAGGCAACATGTGGGGGAGCATCTAGGGGTATGTGCTCCCCACCCCATTTCCTGCTTAGTTTGTACTGAGCATGCTCGGTAACATTTCTGAAGCCAGCTGCCCTCACTCTGCACCCCGCTCCACCCCTCTATCGGCAGGCAAGGGTCATCTCTGTCTAGCTGTGCCTCAGTTTTCCTGTCTGTCAAAAGGCCATTCGCTGACTGGGTCAGTGTGAGGTCAAGCGAGGAGGGGCCAAGAGAGGGAAGGTTTGACACTAAGGACCCAATTCTCCGTGGCCGTATTTCATTGCTTACAGGTGTGCAAAATTGGGTTGCCAGGTGTCCGGTTTTTGACCAGAATGTCCTGTTGGAAAAGGAACCTGGCAGCATCAACTGGATGCCAAAAGTTCGGTTGGCTGCAGTAACCAGCCTTCAGCCACTGATATGGTGGGTGGAGGTGGGAAGCTCAGCAGCTGTTTCTGGAGCCACATGGAGGGGCTGCTCTCTGCTCAATTGCTGATACCTGACAGAGAGCAGCGGCTCTCCAGAGGTAGGTGCTGCTGCACGGGAATGAGGGGGAATCCTTTCCAACCCTCCTTTCTGCCCCACCCTGCCCCAGTTGCCCCCTTGCTCTGGGGACTGACCCCTGCTGTGCTCCGATTGCCCCTGCTGGGGGATGCTGTTCTTGTAGTAGGTGCAATTTCTGAGCACTTCACTTTCCTCTCTTCCCTCCACCACTTTCCTGATCAGCACTTTCATTCTTACTCTTGCTTTTGCTTTCCCTGCTTGAGGGCAGGTCATTTGCTCTATTGTGTTGCTGATCATGTCTCAATGTCTGAAATGGCTCTTCTGGAGGCATCAGTTCCCATCTGTGACTGACTAACTGCTCTGATTCAGGTGGGACAGCTTTTCTGGTGTTGATTAGAACTGGGCAAAATTTTTAGGCTAAAATTTTTTCAGCAACATGCACAGATTGAGTGACACTAGTCCATTTCACCACAGTGTTTGTTTCGGGGGAAACCCCCCACCTCAAAAAAACCCTTTAAAAAGTCTGAATGTTTTTATTTTGACATTTTAAAGTGAAATATTTCAGGGGGCGGGGGGCTGGTTCAAAACAACTCTTTTTTCAAAGTGCCTGTCAATTTTATTTTAAAAAAATTAAAAACATTAAACACTCAAAATTAAAACAAAACATTTTGTTCTGGGTTGAACAAAACATTTCATTTGACTTGAAATTAATTTTTAAATATTTTTTTCAGAACAGCAGCAAAGCAAAAATTCCACTATTCACCCAGCTCTGATCTGTACGTCTCTATAGCTTTTTTCCTGTGTTCTGTCTCCTACTCACCCTCACCCTCAATGTGTCTCGGTTTTTTGGAGGGAGGGGGATGGAGGAGCATTGTGATAGCGTCTGCTTACCTCTCACTAGCCCAGACAGGGTTAAGCTCATATTATTGACAGCGGAAGTCCAGCCTCTCAGGCAGGACTGGGCATGCTTCAGATGCTCTAGCAGTATAAAGGGAGGAAGGCCAGCTCATTCTGGGCTGGAGGCTGCAGGAGAAGGATCTGTCTGGGAAGCTCCTGGGGAGGACCAGCCATAGCCTCTGTCTGCACCAGGAACCAGAGCCTGCCCGGGCCTACTTGAACCCGGCGATGGGAGGAGCCACAGAAGGTGACTGGTATAACAGACCACGGAGAATCCAAAGCCTTAGGGGAGACTTCAGTGTAGATATTGGTAGGAAGTGACCCAGGGAGGGTGACGGAGTGGTACTTCCTGCCCCAGAAACCTCAGAGTGTTTTGGTAGGACCCCTTCATTGAGTCAGTGGCAAATTGCTCCACCACTGTTAGGGCCCTTGGTTGGGGCCTAGTGGAGTCGGGTGGGCCTGGGGCCCCCTACCAGGGCCACCACATCCCTTGGTGGGCGCTCTCCCTCCCCCAGAACTCTGGCCACTAGGCCATGCTGCCCTGCATCCCAAGGGTGGCTCTGTTGAACTCTGGCCACTAGGCCACGCTGCCCTGATCCTAGGGGCCATCACCTGTGTTTTGGATTTTAGATCCTGACCCAGTCATTTGGAAAGCCGGGGAGAGGACTTGTAGGCAGTGCGCTTCCGCCCTCTACCCCCGTTTGCATAGACTGGCGTAGGCACCAATTTTGCGTGTTAGTCTCACCTTCCTTACCACTCCCCTGAACCTGCTGGGATAACCTACTGGGAGGGAGGGATTCCACACCTCAGATGAAGAACTGCTGATGCAAGTTACAGGCAGCAGACACTATGATGAGGCCATGATGGAAAAAGAAGTGGGTAAACGAATCTGAATTAAACTCCATATTCCCCAGATGAGGAGTGGGTAAAATGTATTTACCCTTGACTACACTACTACGCTGCCCTCTGCAGGATGGAACAGGTCAGATCTGCTCAGGTGTAGAACAGTTCCCGCTAGCTGCTGAGAAAGTTGGGCTGTTCTTTTAAGACCCTGGGGAGAGAGACCTGGCTTGTTTTTTGGAGCCCAGGTGTGAATCCTAATGTTCCATGGGTGCAGTTGGCAGACAAATCCGAATGATGCACGCTAGGCAGTGGGAAATTTCTTCAGGGTTTTCCCACCAGATGCTGGGCTTCATTCCAGCATCCTGGGCTATCATTAAACAAACAAACAAAAACTGAACACACACACACACACACACATTGCCCCTTTTATCTATACCCGCCTCTCTGCTACAATATTTGCCCTCTAAGGAGATGATGATGCGAGGTGGTCATGGGCCAAGAAGGAACTCAGCATCTCCTGATTTTAGTAAAGCTTTTGATACTGTCCCGCATGATCTTCTTGTAAATAAACCAGGGAAATGCAACCTAGATGGAGCTACTATAAGGTGGGTGCAGAACTGGTTGGAAAATCGTCCCCAGAGAGTAGTTATCAGCAGTTCAGTCATGCTGGCAGGGCATAATGAGTGATTCCCAACAGGGATCAGTTCTGGGTCTGATTCTGTTCAATATCTTCATCAGTGATTTAGATAATGGCATAAAGAGTACACTGATAAAGTTTGAGGACAATACCAAGAGAGGAGGGGCTGCAAGTGCTTTGGAGGATAGGATTTAAATTCAAAATTATCTGTACAAACTGGAGAAATGGTCTGAAGTAAAAAGGATGAAATTCAATAAGGACAAATACAAAGTACTTCATTGAGGAGGGAACAATCAGCTGCACACATATAAAATAGGAAATGACTGCCTAGGAAGGAGTACTGCAGAAAGGAATCTAGGGGTTCATCGTGGACCACAAGCTAAATATAAGTCAACAGTGTAACACGGTTGCAAAAAAAGCGACCATCATTCTTGGATGTATTAGCAGGAGTGTTGTAAGCAAGGCATGAGACGTAATTATTCCACTCTACTCCGCTCTGATTAGGCCTCAAGCACTGTGTTCAGTTCTGGGCACCATATTTCAGGAAGGATGTGGACAATTTGGAGAGAGTCCAGAGAAGAGCAACAAAAATGATTAAAGGTTTATAAAACATCACGTATGAGGGAAGATTGAAAAAACTGGGTTTGTTTAGTCTTGAAAAGAGAAGACTGAGAGGGGACATAAGTTTTCAAGTATGTAAAAGGTTGTTACAAGGAGGAGGAAGAAAAAGTGTTCTTAATCTCTGAGGATAGGACAAGAAGCAATGGTCTTAAAATGCAGCAAGGGAGGTTTAGGTTGGACATTAGGAAGAATTTCCTAACTGTCAGGGTGGTTAAGCACTGGAATAAATTGCCTAGGGAGGTTGTGGAATCTATGTCTTTGGAGATTTTTAAGAGCAGGTTAGACAAACACCTGTCAGGAATGGTCTAGATACTTTGTTCTGACATGAGTGCAGGGCACTGGACTAGATGACCTCTCGAGGTCCCTTCCAGCCCTACAGTTCTATTATTAGATACCAGAAGAAGTGGACTAAAGGAGTGCTGAGGGGTGCTGTGGCACCTAAATCATATGAGGTGACTACGCCAGAAGAACAGGTGATCCAAAGGAACAGGAAGGACTTACGAGCCAACACATACAGCATCTGGAGAGTCTACTGAGATCACTGCGGATCAGAGAGACACAGAAGCATCTAGAGGCCAAGCCCACAGGGAGGGAGCAGATTTCAAAGCTTGCTAGACTGGGAGACAGAGATCCTGACTTGTGGTGTGGTTACCTTTTGAGGAGGCCAATCCAGCTCAAAGACTATGTGACCAGCTGAGTCTGTGATAAAGATGAGCCTCCGACTCAGCTATCTGGCAACCTGAGGCTGAAGGGACTCAGGATGGGGGTCTGAGCACCAATTCTTTGTGTTTAACGTTTGAAAAGTAGGGGCACCATATCACAATCAGTGGAACTGGAATCAGAGGGCCCATGTTCGCTGGAAGGTCTGCTATTGAGGGGACAGCAGCAAAACAGGAAATGTGGAGAATTGGGCAGGAAGCAACTCAGCCATATGGACGGAGCAGTCCACAGGATTTACTGAAGTTCCACTTGTTCAACTTAACCTGCATTCAGCTTCCCTCTTTACTCATTAAACAATGCTGATCTCCCCTACCAGGGGGTTCATTTCTTTGCCCCCTTAGTGCAAAGAGGCTGGGTGTAAGCAGCACTGGAATGTTATTTACCAACTGCAATGTAATTAACATCTGGAGAGGGAGACATATTTCCAGCCACCTGTCACCTCTAATGGCACTATTGATGGCACCTGGCAAGCAAGCAACTGATTAAGACACCTTGTGTCACCCGCCTTGTCTCTCTAAGACAACACAGACAGGAAACACTTGGCTACAGCAAATCAAGACACTTAGCCTATATCCTCAGCCCAAGTTCCTTCTCTCTCCTCCCCATCCCCCAGTCGTCTTTCAGGAGCATTACAAGCCACAAGGAACTGTTGGCAGGGTGGGGGTGGCATGCACTACTAGAACATCCCTTTGCACACACTCCTCTCCTCCTCCTCCATCCCACAGACAGCACAATTAACAGCGCGACAGCGAGAGATCTGAGAGGAAGGGAAAAAAAATGTGCTTCCAGAGGGGCTCTTGCAGGCAATACAGCCTGCTGCAAGGTGCCTTCGCTAGCTGATCTGTTGCTCACCCATGCATCCAGAGTCTCTTCGGCTAATAAGAGATGTGACCCCCATCCCCGACTCCAGAGGTTACAGCCAATCCCAACAGCGCATGACTGGATGGGAACCGTGGGGGCGGTGCCAGCAGCCAAAGGGAGCTGGGCATTGGACTTTGGGGTCCATGGCAGCTGTACAGCTCCTGGATGGACTCTGGTTTCGCTCCCAGGAGGCTATAATTGATTGGAAAGAGCCAGAGATGCCAACTCTGCCCCCCCTCCACAATCAGCAGCATAACAACTCCGGCAGGCTGCAGCCTATATGTAGCAGAAGTGGCAGCTTGTTACAAGGAGGGGAAAAGGGAGGGGCCTGTGCTCATGGCAGCAGCCCAAAATGCTGTATGGTGTTAACAGAGCACTTTAAGGAGAGGCTGTTGTAGCTGGAAAGCAGCCTCCTCTATATGCTCTCCAAAGCCCCACCAGAATAAACAGGAGAGGAATCATAAGATGGGGGAAATCTTTGTTTTCAATAAGGTCCCAGTCGCTTTCACCCCTAAATCCCTGCTCACCAAAATATCTACCCTGTGAGCAGAGGTTAGACCCCGAATAGGGAGAAATGCCAGTGGTGTCATGAAATCCACCCGATTTGCTGCTGTTGTTGATTTCACCTGGAAGGTGCTCAGATATCATAGTGATGGGTGGCAGGATAGAACCCTAAGATAGACAGTGGCGTGTGTATGGGGATGTAAAGAGAAAAAGATTTAGCAGGCACCTTCCAGGCTGAGGAGGGGTGAAAATACCCAATTCACATGCGAGTGTGGTGAGTCTGTAAAGCAAGGGCTGGCAATGTTCAGCCTTTTCCAGAGCAATATTATTATTCACAACGACAGTGTGGGGACTGCATTGGAACAGGGCAACAAACACACCCTTCCGTGCTGCAGATCCGATGCACCAGACAGCAATGCCCCGTTCAGAAGTCTGAACAGGAACTGGAAAGAGCTAGCTACAAGAGGTGGCCTGGGTCTTACTTTCTGACTCGCTCTTGTGGTTTGGGGAAAGCAGGTTTCTATGACTGTACTGGCTATTCGTTCTTCATACAAGAGGGCTGGGATACTTAAAGAGTAAATGTGAAATACAGGCATTCCACCTGCTTCCTACTCACAGCCTTTTGCAGTGATGGGGGAGAGCCCTACACATGCATACCACCTGCATGCACACCCTTTCAAATACACCCCTTCCATACATGCTTCCACAATTATGTGCGAAGGCAGCATGTTACAAAACAACCAGGAGGCAAAACATTGGTGAAGAAATCATGAGCAATCCTAAAAAAGAGGCGGAGGCATAAAAGCTTTGAGGAACCTGAGCGGTGTTGAATGTGCCATATGCTGCAGATCTATCTAGTCGATATTAAATACAACCTGCCTCCCCCATCCCCACATCAGTGCAGCATTACGGTAGAGATTTTAAATGCACAAAAAGACAAAGTTATAGTTCCCAGAGCAGTCATAACTCAGCCTGTTTGGACATGTGTAGCACTTAGTTTGGCTGCATATGCTGCTGACTTTAATGATTTAGGGTTGGATTCTGAATTCTTTTCACATTCCAAAACTCGCACTGGCTCCAAGCAAGTCTGGTGTAGGCTCTGAATGAGCCCACGGCCCTGTGTGTGCTTTCACATCAAAACCCCACAAAGTGCATAGCTTCACCTTTACGATTGTGTAGCAAAACCAACTGAACTGTCGCTGTTTTGACTGAAGGCCCCATGCAAGGGATATTGACACCGATAGAGCTAAGCTAGCTTAGATGCACTGCACCAGTGGAACATGCGGCATTCCCCAATTTGAAAGCAGAGGTACAAATAGCCCTAATAGAGACAGGCCGTGACTTCGGGGGCGGGGGAGTAATTCTTTCAAACCTGAACCTGCAAGGAAATCTCAGTAGAAAACAATATCCAAAGAATCACAGCAACCTCAAGCAGCAACAGTGACTAAAGACCCTGTGTTCGTACAGCATTACATTCTAACGCAGGCACTGGTGTACCTGTCACTTGTCTTTGCAGCTCCGGATGCAAGGAAGGCACCTCCTTGAGGGAAGAGTGCATTGCTGTTCTCGGTTTGCCTAACGTTCGGAGCCCCAATTAAAGACTGAGCCAGCTCCTGGGGGCAAAACGGCCATATCATTGTCAGAGACGCAAATATTCCCAGCTGGATTCAGCAGGAGGGAGAGGGATGCTAGGACAAAGGCTGGCAGGTACCTTTTGGCTCCCATGTTGTGATCTCTCCTAGGCATGGAGACAGGGTTGGCCGGAACCCCCTTGAGTCAGAGTCCTGGTCCACAGCCAGCCTCCGTGTGGAAGGTCATCACTGTTGCCATGGCAACCAACAGGCTCATTGGCTGCTCAGTATTTCAGGCCCCCTCCAGAAGGAGTCAGTTTTCCTATATCGCTTTATCTGGGTCCTTCCCTTTCCTGCTGCGTTTAAAACAGAGGAGGCAGGGGGCAGATCCCATCAGCTGAAACACGGCCCCAAACGCCCTCTTACAAAAACAATTCTGACTGGTCATCCAGTGTGTAAGTGGAAGGCAGCCCCTTCCGGCCTGCCAAACACGGTCGGTACTGGCCTCTGATTGTACATGTGTAAAAGGTGAGAAGGCAAGCAAGGAAGAGGGGGAAAGACTGGGTCATTCTTCAAATTCAGGTGAAAGGAAATTGAATAAGATTGCATCACCGCTGCTGTACTTCCCAGGGGCTCCAGGAGCAGGTTCAGTGGGCAGGATGGTGGCACTGGGACTGGTTCTTTACACCCCCGAGCCTTTCTGATGTTGTTTCCAGCATTCAAAGCCTCATGAAGCATTCTCTCAGAAGCCTGATATGGAAGACTGATGCAGAGAAGTGGGAAGGCATCCCTCGATCCCTCATCTCCAGTTACTGTTCTCGGTGACCCTCATGCCAGAGCCCAGCATCAGTCACTTGTTCTCAACAGATCCAAGGCACTGTTTAAAGCCCTCAATGAATGAGGCTCTGGATACTTAAGGGATGGACCCTCCCTTCACTACTGGCCCAGCAGCTGCTCTCTGTGGTGGACAGAGAAGGGAAATGCAGTGTTGGAGGCACAGTGTTTTCAGTAGAAGGCCCTTGGCTGCAGAACAGCCAGAATTGACCAGGCTGAGCCAAGTCTTCCTCCTGACCACCGATTTTTGGGTGCCACTTTTCCAATTCCAGGCAAAACCCTATCACCTTGCACAGTGACCATGGCTGCAGCCTGGCGGGGACTGCTCGGCCCATTGAGGCAGAACCAAGGAAAACTTCTACGCAGCCAGCCAGCCCTGCAGCAAGGGAGAGGTGGGGAATCTGGTCCTTCCAGAGAAAATCTGTGCTTTTAATTATGGATCCTTCACCCCCATGCTATGCTGATGAGAGACAGATCAGAGAGCGGTAATAGACAGACTGATAGATAATGGAAGAAGCCTGCCACGTGTCCCCCTAGGGCGGTCATTTATGCAACTCAGGCCACAGAGATACCGCCCCAGCATGCATCCCATCACCTGGTATCCTCCTTGCCAGGGCTCCCTGCTTTCCGTCCTTTGCCCAAACTTTCTGCTCCGTCACAGCTTTCTCCTAGGGTTCTTCCTTCTGCTACTCCCTGAGGCAGAAGCCTACCAGGTGGAACTGCTGGGAAAAAGCCTTTCTGTACATTCAGATAAACAGTGCTGCTAGGCCAGGTGTCATTATCTTGGCTTCTGTCCTCTTTCCCCATTCTTAATACTAACAGGGGAACCTACTCATGGTTACCTCGCTTCCATGCATACCCCTATGTTACCGGCCACAGCCGATTGAACCCCACCGTGATCGCAGCGGTAACAACTCAGATTCCCTGGCTCTCCGGGGGCAGGCCCCTGTCATTGCCTGGGTCTACACTGCCAAGGCAGTCGCACTGACACTTACTGCCCCATGCCAAAATAAAGAGGGGGTCCCATGTGCTCAGTGCTTTATCTATCTTAGTAGAGAGGTTATATTATCCCTCTACAGTCTTTGGCACTGGTGTGACCACTGCTGGAGTGCTGTGTCTAGTTCTGGTCAAGAATTCAAGAAGGATCTTGAAAAACTGAGTCAGAGAAGTCATGAGAATGATTAAAGGATTGGAAAACATGCCTTACAGTGACTGACTGAAGGAGTGCATTTTATTGAGTTGAACGAAGAGATGATCAAGAAGTGACTTGATCACAGTCTATAAGTACCCTGTCTGGAAATGGAAGCGGGCTCTTCAATCTAGCAGACAATTGTATAACAAGATCCAATAGCAGGAAGTTGAAATTAGACAAATTCAGAATAGAAATAAGACACAAATTTTAAGAGTGAGGGTGAGTAACCACTTGAGCAGTTTACCAAAGGTGGCGGCGGATTCTCCATCCCTGGAAATGTTTAATGTTCTTCTAAAAGATACGCTCTAGTTCAAACGGGAATTAATTCAAGGATATCTGGTGGTTTGTGTTATGCAGGAGGTCAGGCTGGGTGGTCCTGTCTGGTCTTTTAATCTATGAATCTAAATCCAAACACCGCACTGTCAAATCCCAGTTTTAGAACTTTTCAGGTTAGCTCATTACTTCTTCTATTTGAAGCAGCCTCTCAGGAGCTTGAAAATAAAATTTCTTCCCCTACCAAATGTTCTCACTCTCCCTATGGCAAATGTTAATTTCTTTGCCTATATTTTTGATGATGCCTGGCTGCCTTTAGCTTTCTTACTTTCTTGCCTGTGTAACAGTGTCATGAATGATAGCAGCACAGTTCTGGGAAAGGAGACTGTCTGATGGGTCAAAATGGGACATACAGTCACCCTGACTTAGTACAAACAAAATGGTCTCTGGATATAATTCAGAGATCATGCCTGGTAAACAAGAGAAGTGTGCAACCGGACAACAGTGAACCAAAATTGGCATGCTGGAAATGAGGCCTAATCAGTGGACAAAATAACAAAGGGGTGGGCTATTCTTCCCATTACTCTCTTTTGCGGCACTTAAAAAAACAGACTTTGAGGCAGGGGGAAAAGATGGATGGACTGGTGGATGTGAACGTGGCTGAAAGGCAAGAGAAGGGGAAAGAGCAAGCATCATTCTCATGGCTGCTACCCCCACCATCTCCTGGGACCTCAGACCTTCTTCAAGCTAATCCTGAGAGATGTTTTGGCCAGCCTGGACCAGTGAGTGGGAGCCAGATGACATCACCACTGGCTCCAGCTAAATCCCAACTCCCACGATGGATGTGAGATTTATAGTCTCCCACCCTCGAATGTGTCCTTTTCCTTGTCTACCTTATTTCTTACTTTTCTCACTCTCTCCTTTTTCCTTCTGTTTAGTAAGAGCCTGACTTGGCTGGCCAAGACTGTATTTTGCAACACTGCTGTGAGCCTGTGGCCAGAAAGAAAGCTAAAAGCAATGCCCTACATAGGCTGATGCTGGTACTAGTTTGCCAGGTCTTGGAGGGTACATCTACACTGCAATTAGACACCTGCGGTTAGCCTGTGCCAGCTGACTTGGGCTCCCAGGGCTCAGGCTATGAGGCTGTTTAATTGCGGTGTAGACATTCTGGCTCCGGCTGCAGCCTGAACTCTGGAATCCTCTCACCTTGCAGGGCCCTAGAGCCTGGGCTCCAGCCTGAGCCCAAAGATCTGCACCGCAATTAAACAGCCCCTTAGCTTGAGCCAACTGGCACGGGCCAGCTGCATGTTTTTAATTGCAGTGTAGACATACCCAGAGTGGCTAAATAAGACCCAGTGATGGGCCTGTGTTTTTTCCACCAGAGACAGAAGCTGCAGTTTCTCTTTGCTGTTCTTTTCCTTCCCCTTTTGTTTGTCTTGTTTTGTCTTCTAGGAAACAGGATGAATGTTAACAATCACAACAATGACAACAGCTCCAGCGCCTCTCTGCTAACTTCTCTTTCCCCCAAAAGGGCAGTTATGACCAGCCAAGAGACTGTCAAACAAGTGAGATTACTCTCTAAAAACTCACCTGCTACAGGGAAACGGAAAAGTCTTATTTAAAGGTCAGCCTCATTTCATACTTTTCATTTCAAATGCGTTAACTGCTTTTCCTATTTTTCCCTGTATCTTTAATAAGAGGTTAAAAGGATTTTTAATTATGCAGTTGCCATGGGCTGAGGTCTCTATAAACCAAATTCGAAAAACACTGTTTAGTGTTAGACAAGTTACAGGGTCATGTAAAGACCTGTGACACTTTGGGCCCAGGTATTCCATAATTTAAATTAATACAACAGGTGACAGTATAAAAGATTTTAAGAAACACTAGTGTCAGTCAAAGGCGTTTGTTCCCCTCCTATCCTAGGACTGAACTCAGTCTATTTTTGGCAGTTTTGCACATCTGATTTGTATTCACCACCCCTAAAATCAAGCCTTTCAAACAATGTGTTTTTTTTGAAGAATTCTTAAATGGTTTCTACCAACTTCCAGTAAATAAATAGCCTCTCAACAGGACAGTAATAACTAAGATCAGAAAAAAAACATATTGATCATCCTGGTCTTGCTAATTGCACCAAAGAGACTAATTTTCTAAGGATAAAAAGCGCGAAACTATCTTTCAAAAGAAAACGAGCAGCAGCCCAGATGCTAGGTTCAGACTTGACAATGTCAATCCCATCAGGTTAGACTCTGGATTGATAATGTTCTACAAAATCCATGGCCACCTGGAACTTCAACCAAGAGAGAACCATGATTTTCCTGCTCCAATAGCATATATATGCCTGCAGCCAAAGAAGAAGCTGCAATAGCAATGAGCAGTAAAGGGCTTACAACTCATAATTTAACCGTTCTGAGTCTACGCAGTAGAGGTTAGTAGTGTGCAGACACACAGGTCAAGCAATATTTGTTTGTGCATCTGCAAGCTAGGCATAATCTTTGAAAACAGACACCTGTGAAGTTCAGCTTCTCAAATCTGAGTGAGCCAATCAGTGCAATAGGCTTGATCCTCCACACTGCACAGTCCCTGACATGAGTGCAAAGTGGGAACATAAAACAACTGACTGCATTAATAACACTCTAGCCCAAAACACAAGCACAGATGTGGTGCCTGTCTGGAAACATTAACAGTGAAGACAGAGGCTGCACATGAGACTTGGCCATGAAATGACCTTTCCAGTCATACAGAACGAGAAACTCCTAAAAGTTTGGGAGCTGTGGTCAGATCTGACCTTTTGGATGGGGGGAAAGGCCAATTTATAGTCAGGATGGAAAAGATTTAGACTTTTGTTACAATAAGAAGGTCACCTCCTAACTGGCAGCTGGTGAGTCCTGGTTGCTGCATACCCTATGATAAGGGTTAGGAGATAAGACCTTGTCTGTCCACATGCAAGGTTCTGAACGCTGCTTCTCCCCTAATGTCAATGGGAATTGAGGGCGCTCAGAACCTTGGGATTTTTCTTAGTCACAACATTAGAGGGATAATCAGTCAGCTCCATGGGTAAATCCCTGCGGGATTTTCTGAGGGATTTGGTGGGCCGGGTCTATAGACAAAACCTTTCATTTCCTGGATTATGAAGCCACAACGACTGGTCATTTGACCTTTAAGGGGATGGCAGAAGCTTCATCACTCAAGCCATTTAATATTAAACATGACAAAGCACTGGAAAAACGGGAGCTGCTTAGATTCCCCCTCCCTCCAAGCCCTATAAAAACCCACCTATAATAATGCAGAGGCCAGATTAGGCTTTGAAAATGGTTCTTTCTGGCTTGAAGATATAGAAATCTATGACTATGGGGACTCCTGACATGCAAAATATTTTTGCTCAGACACTGTGCAAATACCTCTGCATTTTCATCTATATTGTGCTTCTTGTATTCCTTCTCCTCTCTGGGTGTGAAGTAGATCAAGCTGGTCCAGGGGCATCAGTGTATTTGGGTTGTTATTGTAGGAAAGAAGGTGGGTGGGGGATTTGCGGGGGGGAAGAACAGTACCGCAGAGAGCAAAACATGCCAGGGAATAAGAAAGAGAAAAGGAAAAGAAAGAAGCACCGCTGGCTCTTTCAGGATGGGAGGGCGAGTGAATCATGCTAGCCTTTGGTACCCTATGCACCCCAAAGTTCTTCACCAACTGTCTGCGACTCCCTCCTCTCACCACCCAAATGCATCCTGTCTAGGGTGTAACATGGCAGCTGTTTGACAGCACTCAGCAACGCAGCTGAGAACAGGAATCCTGCATCTAGTGGAAGCAGCAGGGGGAATTTAGGGTGTCTGAATATAGTTGCTCCAATTGGAATTTGGTCAAGACACTGAGGTGAATATGCCTAAGATCATGAAAAGTGTCCTGTCTGGGCTTTTTAATGTACCAAAGAAATAAGGGTCTCAGTGAGACCAGCCACCCCATTCCCCACCTTGTTTCTAGTGTTTCACAGTAGGCCCATTTCCCCACTCTGTGGTGAAGAGGAAGAATGGGGACAGTGGGATGTAGAGGCATATGCACCATTGCCATGCTGCCCGAAAGCCAACCACACTGGGTGTGGGAGGTTCTCTCTGCCTCTCCTCTAGATCACAAAGAAAAGCAGCGCTGTAGTCTCTGTTGTTTGCATAGAAAAAACATGAGCAGTGGGACGCTGGGGAGTCATGTGAGGAACGTCTGCTACAAGAAGCCACCTGAGAGAGACGACCAGCACACCAAGGAACGCAGCACAATGCATCTGCAGTGCCTGATCTTGCTCCCACAGGAGGAGGAACTGGTCCTTCTGTCACATAATGCCCATAGCTCAAAATGCTTCAGAGAGGTAGATAATGCACATGCAGAAACAACAGGCAGTCCCAGCATGGAGGCATGGTCCTGGGAGAAAAGATCAGTGAGTCGATAAGGCAGAAAGAAAAAGAGGCTTTTTCAGGAGTTGTGGAAGGGACGGTTCTCACTCCAACAATGGCAAGTCTGTGGCCCAATAAGATCCACAGGGAATTCCTGGTCCACCCTGTCTGTGCATCTTCCCCCCTGGGTGTGCCTAACTCCACAAGCCATTAGAGTCTCACTCATTGCCCCAGAAGGCTGTGATTGAAATCAGCTCTGCAGAGACTGGGGGGAAGCCAGAAGCATCCGGTGAGATGAGCAGAGATGATCCCTGTCTCAAGGATGCCTGAGAAATCAAAAACTTCCCAGGGGAAGCGGGGCAAGGTGGCGGATATTTGCCCAGTGTGTTCTGGCTACGTTGGAAGTCACTTGTGTGTCGGTGAGGCACAACCTGGAGTCAGAGGAGACATGCTCATATCACACACCCCATGTCTCCTTCCCCTCTCCCCCGCACCAGCAGGGGAGCCACAAAGGCCAATGTAAAATGTCTTCAAGTAGTCATCATGTGATGACAGGGAGTGTTACTGCTTTAAAGGAACAAGGAGAGGACAGCTGGAGACATCTGTGGTCCCTTACTCATGGGAGTAACGCTCATTCATACAGATAGTCCCACTGACTGCACTTGCGGACTGAGAGTTGCAGGATGGGAACTTCTGAGCTATCACTTATCTGTGTTGTCTATACACTGAGTTGGCCAAATTTATCTCTGGTGTAAGCCCACTGAAGTCAATGGAGCTACATTAGAGAGGTGTTTGTCCCAGTAGGTTTGAAGTTTTGTATTCCTAATGCCTTCCCTGCACTCCGCCTTACCCTGCCAAGCCATGTAGCCATTCCCCAGGGGTGATAACCTGTAACCACTGGGTGAGAGGAGACAGCTACAGTGATTTTGCAAATTCTGAATGGAAGGGTTGATTCTGCAACGGAGCCAGTCCCCAGCAGAACAGCGGTGTTGTTAGCTCAATACGTGCAGTAAGCCTGTCACGGGCTCAGATTAGAAATCAGACAGAGCATCTGGGCTGGGCTGGCCTGCAGTGTCTCTGTCAGGCAAGAGCAGCAGGTGGTGATGAGGAGGAAGGACAGGGTGAGGACAATACAGTTGGCTCCAGCAGCTTTTCTTGGAGGATAAGGTATTATATTTCTCTCTAAAAGCTGGCAACTGAACCCCACATGCTGCCCATCTCCTCATGTTGTTTCCTAGTCCCTTGAAAGTGGTAAGTGCCAGGAATGAATCACCCTCAGATTCTTCCTGTCTCACTACTGTGCTGTGTCATTTCTGCCTGTTCCCAGCTGGCCCCAGTGTAAAGAAGACTGCCGCACAGGGACAGAACGTTCAGCTTCTGACTGTTCCTTCACCAGCCAGGCCTTGCCCACACATCCACTCCGCGATCCCTGATTACATGTACCACCAGTCTCCACCCTTGAATTCACTTCACCCTCACAACAACCCTCCGAGGCTTTTAATTCCTTACTGTGCCTTCATGACAGTTCAGCTGCTTGGCTGTAAGGTGAAAATGGCATTTCCAGTGTGTATCACTGTCAGGCATGCTGAGATATAACAGCACAGGGCCTCCTCAGAGCTCATATACTCCAAAGGAAGATGTCAAATTGGTGCCTATGTCAGGAGATAATGGTACCAGATAACTCTAATAGGAGGTAATCAACCCACATCCCTTATTTATATATCACATGGCTCAGTAAAAAACATTGAGAGGGTGACTGGAATGATGGTTCCCCTGAATAACATAGGACAAGTCAGCTTTAAAAAGGAAAGGACAATGAGCACAATAGATCAGTGTACAGGATACTGAATGGGACAGTGGCAGTGCCTGATTCAACAGGATAGCGATCTCTGGTCTCACAGCGTTATTTCAATGAGCAACTGACGTAAATGATCGGACAAACACATGTTTATTATAAACCAATGCTACGTGTCTTGAGTGTGTAAGTTAAAGTTCTACTTAGTGGGTGCAAAACATTTCACAGGTGGAAACCGCCAAGTCAGAAGAGGAGTTTAGCTATAGAAAGACATGATAGCCATAAAAGAAAGAAAGATACCACAACATTGTCCTCTCAGGAATAAGACAGATAATAGCTGTTTAAACAGCCAAGTTAAAGAATTTACAGCCAAAGTGAACTGGAGGCAGTTAGCTTCCTGTTGGAGTTTTTTTTAAATAAAATCATTTGCTGTAAAACTTCCTGAGGATTTTCCAGCAGATTCATTTCTGAGCATATAAGCAAAGCAATTTTACATTGTGCAGCCATCAGAATGTACTACCCTGCACTCCATCCCCACAAAGAAGGTGGAATAAAACTCTGCCTTTATGCAGATTGCTAAATCCATGGGAGCCTGAGGGGCTGTTACTCGAGATGGCTGCTCTGGGCCTCACCATGCAACTGATTGAGGTGTTCTGCAGCAGTAATTCTGTATTCTGTTTAGATGGCTTGTTAACACAAGGGCATAGGGTAGGAGGATGGCTGTATCCCTGCAAAAAAGCAACAGCTAGTACAATGCTGCTCTGTTCTGATGGGTCCTTGTACACAGAGCCCATCACCACACTATCTGAGCATTTCTGCTAAGATCACACACAGAATACAGTGTCTAAGTCTGGTCTGAGCAGGAAGTTATCAGCCTTGCCGTGCAGGGGAACTTAAAACAGATGCTGACCAGAGAGGGGAAACCTTGAGTGCTAACAGTCTCTGATTATGTAATTGTTCCATCAAGGGTCCCTTAAATGCTCATGGAATCCAGCTGGGGATCCTTGCCTTTCTGTGCCATTCATCCAGCTTTATGGCCTAGAGGTGGACATGCTGGCTGCCCGATGATTCAGAAGGCACCCATGTAATCCAGCCTGACAGCTACACAGTTTGTTATAAGGACAAGAGAGGAATAACAGCTGATCCTGATCACATCTGACTGCGTTATCTTCTGATCCCCTGTCAGTAAGAGGTGGGCTGTGATGAGGGGAGGGAGGAGAGAAAGATAGCAGAGGATAGAAAGGAGACAGCACTAAAGGAACTTCCTGTGCTTGGCATTTGCCCGAACACAGCTCTTCCATTTGTAACCAAACACACAGTGACCCCCTCACCTGAAGCTGACAAGCAGCAGGGGGGTTGGGTCTGAAAGCCAGATAGGTATTGCTGTCTGTGGGAATTGCTCATTGTTCTGGACGGAGGGTGGCAGTTAAATGTAAGATAGTAAGGTGCAGAGAACCACTCTTCCCTCCCCCAACTAAACATAGCCTTCCTCTCCAAGTGCCCTGCTTCCTACTCCCCTGACAAAATGCCTGACTTCCCTGTCAATTGGGCCATGTCGCTTCTCCTGTCTGATCCTTCCGCTGGTGCCTCTGTCCTTCTGTGTTTCGTTTGAGCTTCTCAGGCTTGCCTACAAGGCCTTGCGGTATCTTGCATCTGTCTGCCACCTCCTCCAGCCCCCTCTGTGATCTTCTCCAGGGACTTGACTATCAGAAAAGCCTCTTTGGCCTTCTCCCTACATGTCATCTTAAGAGGGGCATTTGGCTGGAGGGAACTGGTGGGGAGGGGCTGTTACTATTTGGGTGCAGTGAGTGAGATTCACCAAGAGTAAGGAAATTAGAGCAGTGGTCCCTCAAACCTTTTCCATTACGCCCCCCCTTACCCATAATGGAACCAGTCCATGTTTCACACACACCCCGCCCCCAGGAGCCACAGTCAGGAGCCACGGCTGGGAGTGGGGCTGAAGCTGGGAGCAGGGCCAAGGCTGGGACCTGAGAACCAGAGCTGAGACCAGGGACAGAGCCACAGCTGGGTTTGGGCCAAAGTGGGACTGGGGAATGGGTGGCATTCCTTCCCTGCCCCGCGTGGGGACTGGCCTGGAGTCAGACCCCTCTTTGGGAAGGTGGCTGGTTGGTGGTTTTACTCTCTTCCCCCCCCACCCCCCACACTAAGGGGTTGCAAAGGAAGGATTTAGCGGAGAAGTTGAGAATGCTACAGGAGGCATCAGACAAAAAACTCCTCACTATGGTGCTACTTTGTTGGCTTTTTACTTCCTCTTGGAATCTCTCCGGAGACTCCGGCAGTATCTCAGACTTTGTGAGGACTGGACAGAGGCTGCGGAGGGCTGGAAACCTTGAGGTAGTTGAGAAATTAGAAGGAGCTGGGATCACAAATGCCCTCATGTTCTGAGCCTTTTGGATGCTGACTGAAGAGAGGGAATGGGGTCTACTATGAGGGTTTGGAACCCAAAACCATTTCTCCAGTGCTGTTGAACTGGAGAGGTCCTTGGGACACAGAAGCAGCTGTGGTCTTAGAACAAGGTAGATGACAAAGCTGCCCTTAAGCTGAAAACCCCTGAATGCTTCCCTAAGGCAAGGGAGCGAGTGGGCGGAAAGCCCAAACTGGAGCAAGGACCAGGCCTTTCCTGATATATTTGGGCCCAAGTGAGCTGTCACCACAGCAGGCTTGGGAGAGGGTTTGTCCCCCACCATGGACATTTCCTTCCCCTCTACCTGAGCTGCTCTTTGAATCCTGGAGCCCCAGTCAGCAGTGGATAGAAGCATTACTGGCTGAGGAAATAGCCAGGCTCTGCCTCAGAAACCTGCCCTCAAAATGGCCATTACCAGGGCTGCTGCACAGTGGGGGAAGGGTGGCATAATTCCCACTCTCATAGCACAGGACCTATCCCCAAGATTACATGGCTCCCTTTGCTGGGGTGTCCACCCCTCACTGGCCCTGAAGGGCTTAATGTAGGCTAAGAAGAGGGCCAATTAACCAGGCCAAAGCTGAGGGGAATAGGTAATCCTCTGACTGAATAATGTGGAGCCCAGCTGATGAAGGAGCTAGCTGAGGTGGGTTTATGAGGGCAGGAGGTTGGCAGCAGAGAAGGGGCTGCAGGGAAGGAGCCTGCAGTCTCTTCCTGGGAGAAGAGAGGGGTTTGGGGGCTACAGAGCCTAAGTGGCCTGCAGTTACTCTCTGGGAGGAAGGAGTTTTGGGGCTGGTAAACCCAGAGAAGGGGGAGAGCCAGAAGCTGAGGAAAGGCTCAGGGAAAAGGCAGCAAGGTTTAAGATGGTGCAGACTTTGCCTGCTGATTAGAAGGTCCCTGAGCTGGAACCCAGAGTAGAGAGTGGGCCTGGCTTCTCCTACCAGTAGGGCTGCTAACCCTCTAGGATTGGCCTGGAGGCTCCAGGAATTAAAGATGAATCTTTAATGAAAGATTATGTCATGTGAAGAAACCTCCAGGAACATGTCCAGCCCTACCTGCCCGCCACTGGGGAAGTGGCACAGGCTGGGCAGTGAATGGGAAGATTGCCTGAGCCTGTTTGTAAGAAGAGACTTTGATACGCTGGAAGGGGATGGCACATGGGACTTGGGGAGAGGGCTAAGCAATGAACACAGGGCATCTCGCCTCTCTAACAGCCAGGAAGAGAAGGCAGGGCATGAGGTGAGGGGCACAAACCTCATCCTTAGGAACACCCCGCTTCCTGCCCACTTTCCACAGGTAACCCTGTAGAGGATCACTTGGTTAGCTCCCTCGCACAGGAACATGGCTCCCTCACTGCTCAGGCCCCACTCTCCAAGAACATACCTCTCCCCGACTCACTCAGGCTCTGTCCCAGTGTCCCTTGCCACAGGCTGGGTTCCATTAACCTATGTCTGTCCACACAGGTCATTTCCCAGAACAATGCCATGCCCTCTAGTTTGTGTCCCTCCCGCCAAAAAATTCCCAAGCTCAGGAGACAATTACAGCATGAATTATGAATGGCCGCGGTTCTCGTGCTCACTGCTTTAGGTAATAGCTGCTCTCACTATTTAAAATAGGTCAGCGTGGGACACAGCTTCTTGCTGCTGCTCCTCAAAGTTGAACTTTCATGCTCAGTCAGCCTCCAACATCAAATTTAACCATGACCCATTTCAGCTTAAATTGGTTAGCAACAAATTCCCCTTCACCCTGGCCCCAAATGATTCCTCACCGAAGATAGGAAGCAGGAAATCCAGCTGTAGGTGGACCATTGCTTCCTACCACCAGTTTCAGATTCCTAACTGCTTAGCTGTCCTCTGTTACAAAAATACGTCTGATGTCACACACTCAAGGGAGCAGAAATAAACTCAAGAAATAGCCCTATAAAAAGCTCCCTGAAGCATCAAAAAAGCCAGCAGAAACCTTAAGTACAAGAGTAAGTACAGCTAAGTACAAATATAAGACTCTGAGCATAAGCTTTACAAAGAACTAGAGTAGCATTGTTATAACTCAGTGTACTGCCTGTAGTAACTTTATTGTAGCTTTAGAATGTTTTGGCTCGAAAGAGTTCTGTTCCGTTGGTTTCATCTGGGCTGGATTTTTGAAGGAGACCTGTATGGCTCAAATAACCTTTTGCATCTTGCCATTTAACTATAGAGGGATTTTTCTTGCCTTCTGGCTTCCTTCTTTGTGTCGGAGTGTGTAGGCCTTCTTTGACTCTGTTATGGCACCCTGAAGTACCAGCGATGCCGAATCTAGGGATTTTAATAGTCTCATCTTTGTCCGGTTCTTTTTGACTATCTTGCTCTTTTTTTAAAAAAAAATATGTATTTTCAAGTTCCCTTTTCTAAAGTAGAATGTCACTATTATAGATATTGGCCCGATTCCTTCACTGTGAAGAGCAAATTTAATTATATTTTTCTCATCATTTTCTTAGTGGCTCAACTGTAACACATCTTGAAACAACTCCTTGGGTCAAATCTGGGAGTAGCATCACCTGTTGAGTGGTTTAGAAGCTGTTGTTCTGAGGAGCAGTTGGTTAAGATATTGACGAAATTCTTTCCATAAGACACATACTGACATGTGACCAGTTCATATGCTGAATATCTCCAGTCGTTGAGGGGATTAGGACCTATAGTGTAGTCACTGGTCCCTTCCATGACTGACTAGTCCATTACAGGAATTAGGGAGACCCTGACTGGTGATTGGGCAGCAAAGGGTGTGTTGTTCATGCTACAAGATAGTTGAGGAGAACTACAGGGCCTGTGGGCATGCAGTAACCCCAACAGAGAAATCCCACCCATTACAATCAAGTCCTGTATCTTTTCAGAAATGAGGGATACTACATGACCCAGCTCTAAATCTTGTTTGTTTGGGCCCACCTGTACACTTAACCTATTGGGGTCCATCCATCACTAGGTGACACAGGGTCTGGTGTCTAGTTCTGCTTCCTTCTAGGCTATGGAACTGTGGAGTAAAGCTAAGTAGTAAAATATGTATGAAACATTCCATAATACAAACAGAAGGTTCTTCTGGGTACTGTGGAAATGCATAAGTAGGCTTGGAGGGTTTCCATGTTTATTTTATTTTTTTAATGAAATTCAATGGATAATGTCAGTGTTAATTTCCCAACACATAAGACCTGAGCCTTTGCTCTGGTACCCCATTGATTTAATTGGATCTACACCAGCGTACAACAGATGTAAGAGAGTGGTGAATTAGAACCATATTCTTTCATTTTAATAGTATTAAAGGAAATCTGGAAAAGCTCCATCCCTAATTCTTATTTATTCAGAGTTTAGTTAAAAACATTTTAAACAAACTTCCTGTTGTATGTTACCACTAACTCTGGTTTGTTAAAACTGAAATGCTGTTGAGAATCCAATTGACCTGTCACTAGTTATGTTGCATTTTTACTTCCCCCGCCCCCTCCATTTCTCTCCATTTAGATAGTGAAAGTCAGTAAAGAGATTTTCATTTTTGGTGACATTTGGTTTTCCTTTAAGGTTCCACTTGCTATCATTGCAGTGTCTAAGCTGCAGATGACGCAGGGGAATGCTGATGATTTTAACAAAATTGTAATAAATAAAGATGTTTAAATAGATAAAAACATGCAAACATTTCTAATTGCTCTTAAGTTCTGTAAACTTTTGTTTGAAGACTCTCTACATTTTGAACCATCTTGGATTTAAGTGGCCTTTTAAAGTAGAAGTTGAGAATCATAACATTCAGAAATGAAATCATACAGGGCTAGATTCTTAGCTGGTGAAAGTTGGCATAGTTCTGGCATTCTTCAGTGAAACTACACTGATTTACAGGGAGCTGAGAATTTAGCCTATAACATTTCAAAGGAAATTTACAGGTACTGTCTGCTTACAAGATGTACACGGGGCTAAGTAATCTCCAAGGGTCTTTTCAATAGACAAGCAGTCTTCACACGCCAGAAACAGTGTTTGCAAAATAAAAAGAACAGAGCTTTCCATTCTGAGTGAGGCCATGCTCTCTTTCTTTCTTTCTTAGGGGCCTATTGAAGAGCAGGCTAGATAACAGCTGAATGGGAAAGGTGTGGGGAAGAGTCCTGCAGAGAGCAGACTATCCATGTCCTCCTGGTAGCATTACTGTTGCTGGCTCTAAAGGGAATCGGAGAGAAAGCTGTCATTAAAAGTACTCTGTCAACTGGAATGTATTAAAAATTGACTATACCAGTTTCTGATAGACATCAGCAAGTCCTGATTTGTTAAAATTCCCTTAAAAATGCAAAGGCTTGTGTTTACTCCTTTTTGTAGTGGTTGGAAGTGTCTTTTTGGGGTGCACTCAAAAGCAACACTCCCAGAAATATTCTGGCTCCTTTCTCTCTGTGTGCATACTTGCTGGCCGCCTGTTCACTCTCAGTTTTGACTTTGCTGCTGCCACTGTTCCTTTTGCAGAGCATGGGAAAGGGCACTCACTATCAAATAAACAGTGAAACGGACTGCACGCAAAGTGCTGTCAAAAGGCACAAAGTAAACCAGAAATAGAGAAAAGAGTGTTTTCCTTCATCTCTTTCAGAAATCCTAGGCAACAATAATAGGTACAAGATTTTCAGATGGGAAAATGATTTTTAAGTTAGTGGTGTCTCTTTAAATAGCTAAAAGATATACAGTCACTATCGTCCAAAGATCTCAATATGCATGATGAACTTTACAAGTGGAGTGTTTACACAAGCTGTGCTATATACTGGGTTCCCTTGACCCATTACTGAAATGCAGCCACCTCTGGGACTGCGTACATCAGCCATTGAACAACCCACAGCAACCAACAGTACCGTTCTGCCCAAAAAATATGTACCATTCCAAAGTTGGGAGACAGAATGTAATTACCTAAGTTGGGATTTGGCTAGGATGCTAGAGTTAACCCCGCTACTGTTAGGAAAAATACTATGGGATCTATTAATGACAAAGACAGGTGAGGAACTCTGTTTTGCATCTCATCTGAAAGATACAGGGCCCCACAGTGACGGGCATTTGTTCAGTACTAGCAGATGGGGTCACCTATGGAGTCACCAGCAGCCCTTCCTCCATTGCCCTGGGTTTCCCTTACAAGCCTCCAAGCTGAGCAGTGACCAAGGCTGATCCAGCTCATTTTGCAAGATCTGAAGAGAGAACCACCTGTGAGTACTACAGCTTCAGATCCCCTGCACTCACAGGGGGGTTGTTCCCCTGAGAGGCTTGCTCCTGGGGGGCAGAGCTCAGTGCAAGCTTCCTTCCATCCCCCGTTCTCTTGGCCCTGGACTTCTGCTGCACTGAATGTTTTGGGGTGGGGGAGAGCTAATTACAAAAACAAGCACACTTGTCCCATTTGATTTTTCTTTCCTTTCTTTTTTTGTTTTTTAACAAAGCTATAACTTTAAATGCCACAAGCTAATTGAAGCATCACCAGCTCTGAATTATGTCTCCTCCATCTCTAGCACTCTTGCATTATTGGTCTTTTAGGACAGATCAATCACACACCCCGATCCACTATTATGAGTGAGTTATCATCCTGGGATGAAGAATTCACCAGTGCTCAGATAAGGCACATCCTGTCAGAACAAAAGGCACAGCTTTTTTATTACAGCCAATACGTGTGGCAATAGTACCTGATATTGCTGGGGACCCAAAACCAAGCTGATTGATCTGGACCTGCTTGTGTTCTACAGTTCTTTTCTCTTTTTTAAACTTTGACAATAATTTGATACAACACCAGTTAGTAAGTATCATCAAATGCAAATATGCTCAAAAAATAAGCCCAGGAGGCTAATTCACACTTAGATAAGAGATCCAGCCCACTTTCCGATAAAGGTTTTTAAGTGTCACTTTGAATATGAATGATTGACACTTACAGTTTGTCTAATCCGGTTTGAGCTGGGTGGCACCAGACTTCTTTTCTTTTTCTCCCCCCCTTTCCTTTCCAATTCATTTCATCTCACAGAAAATGGAGAGGAAACTCGGCGCTGTAATAAACAATCTCTGCACTGCAGCCTTAAGGCACTGAGCAGTAATATCAAGGGACATTTAATCAATGGAGGAGCCTTTTCTCTGCAGCGCTCTTCTCTTTTGCCTGGAGTAGGTTCTGAGTTATTAGGCTCCGAGGTAGATTTTGGGAACCAGCGAGTTAGCTGTGTATATCTGTCCTGCGCATTTGTATAAATCTAGCTAGCTGGCTACAGAGAGAGGAGAGTTTAATTGGTCTCTGGATCACATTGTTCTGAACACATCATCAGCACATGGCCCTCCCTTTGCCCCACCACCGCTCCACAACCAAGCTTCCATAAGTCTAAAGATGTCTATAAAGAATGGAATGGGAGAGATGGCACTGACACAAGGAAAGGACTAAATGGAACTTCTCATGGGACGAACATAGGGTTGGAACAGTTGCTACTTAGCAAGGCTTTTCAAATGGTGAAGAGACTGGGTAATGGGAGGTGTTGGATAACGCTCACCCATGCTTTTGCCTGGTCACTGGGCTGCTGAATGGGCTGGGAATCAATGACATTATTACTGTATTTGAATGTGCAGTGTCCATTGAAAGGAAGGCCAGCACTAGAATATCAGAAGGGGTGGCAGGTCAGGATGGAGGAATATCAGCAGAGACACGGAGGAAGCCCAAAAGACTAGAATAATATGTGGAGTGGCAGATCAGGATTCAGAAGCACAGGAGAGCTCAGGACTGGAACAGCACAGGGGTGGAGTGGGTCAGGAATCGGGGGAATTTGAAGATCTTTACAGGGATCCCACATCTAGAACAGCGGGGGTTGGGGGGCTGCAGGTCAGCACTAGGGTTCATTAGCACAGCTGTGCGTTGGAGCTGGAAGAGCACAGGTGCTATATAGGTCTGGACTGTGGGACATTAGCAAAGCTGGGTGTGCATGCTTGCCTAGTACCCCTACAGCAGCTGCTCCTCTCCAGCCAGCTCTACCCCTCCTCCCCACATGCTCACTGCTAAGGGCTCTAAAGTTCACTCCTCTTTGATACGTGCAAGCATTAATGCCTTAATGAAAAAATGCAGGTCATGGTGAGGTAGCCGAGACCTGAAATCCAACCCAGTGTCAAACTGTCCTAACTTGGGGGCAAAGTGTGTCCACTGGATTTGAAAGGTCGCAGCCTCCCCAGTGAATTCTCTAGGATTGCACAGGGGTATGAGGCAGAAGGATGGCTTTTTGCAGAGGGCGCAGGACTGGTACTGAGCAGCTCTGCATTTGATTCTGAGTTCTGCCACAGACTTCCTGTGTGACCTTGTCACTTCCTTTCTCTGTGTTTCAGTTCCCTCACTGTAAGATGGGCCTAATGAGCCTTCCTTTCTCCTGCCCCTTGACTGTGTTGTCTATTTAGAAGGTAAACCCTTTGGTGGCGGGAACTGACTCTTCCTATGAGTATGGACAGCACCTTGCACAACGGAGCCCAGATTTCAAGTGGGGGCTCTACGTGCTATTGTAATACAAGTAGTTTATAATAATAATAATAGAATTTGGCTCTAAATGTTTAAAGAATGAGAAGGAAAGAGGGAGAGAGAGGATTCTTTTTTCTCCAGCATTCTCCAGGCTTTTTCAGAGATCTGGAAATAGGATAATTTTTTTTTCATATAAAACTAAAGTGTTTTTTGTTTGGTTTGTTTCTTGGCAACACGTCTCTCTCTTATTCTAACCCTGGGATGGATATTTTCCATGTGGGGGCTCCAGGGGAACATGGGGGAGGCATATAGGCCCTGATGAGATTTCCTCAGCCAAGTGACTGCAAGGCCATCATCCCTGAGGTGGGCGATGCTGCATTTCCGCCTCACCCTGATGAATGGGTTTTCCCTTGACTGACAGGAATTCTCTGGATCTTGCTTAAAGTCGCGTGGGTGGCACAGAACAAGCACTAAGCATAGCAGCGCTACAAGAAGCGTGAGAGAAGGAACACGCAGCTCCCGTACCTGAGATGCCAGCACTATGCCACCCAGGTAAGCCATGCAGAGGGAAATAGAATGAGAGTGGGTAGGAGGGAAAGGGGAAAGTGGGTCATAGTGAGGCCCTCCCCCCTGCACACCCCAACTACCCAACTTTGATGGATATGTCCTTGCTGCCAAATCACTGAAAGCATTGTGACCATCAGTGACTGGCACAGTGTGCTGGTTTTCAAGAGGCTCTGCATTTAATCACACAGCCTAGAAAGCATCTGTACCCCCGAGCAGGTCAGCACTGGGAAAGAGAGAGAGAACAGGAAAACAAAGTCCAAGAGAAAGAGACACACACACCCACAAAGGCCCAGAGAGAAAGAGTGGGAAAGGATGGATGGATAGATAGATGAGATAGAATAAACACGGGTCCAGAGAGAAAAAAATCAAAATGTAATTAAAAACTAAAACTGGGTCTTTCCCTCAGGTCCCTTGTGCTGCTCTGTGATTAATAAGAAGAGCCTCAGGAAGACAGTCTCTAGGCTGTGAGGGGATGCAGGAATTCGTTGGGTACACAGACACCCTGCTCTCTAAGCCAGGGGTCTCAAACTTGCGGCCCATGGGGTTATTTTCTGCGGCTCACCAAGCTCCCTGCGTCCCCGTTCCCCCACAGCATACCCTCCAGAGTTATTTCCTACAGCCACCGAGCTCCCTTCCCCTCCTGCCCCTCCTCCCGCCCTCAGTGCGCCGCGTCTCCGCTCCTCTTCCTACCTCCAGGCGCTTCCCACCACCAAATAGCTGTTTAGCGGTGCTTAGCACTTTCCAGGAGGGAGCGGAGAGGAGTGTGGAGCTGCATGCTCAGGGGAGGAGGTGGAGAAGAGGCAGGCCTGGGGAGAAGATTTGGGGAAGGGGTTGGAATAGGGGCAGGGAGGGGGTGGAGTTGGGGGTAGGGACTTCGGGAGGAGGGGTTGGAATGGGGGCAGGGAAGAGGTGGTAAGAGGCGGGGTAGGGGTAGGGCCTCATGAAAGGGGTGGAGTGGGGGCAGGGTGGGGGTGGGGGTTGTACCTTTATATGAAAAGGTGTCAGTGATGCGGCCCTCGGGCCAATGTACTAGTCCTCATGTGGCCCTCATGGTGATCTGAGTTTGAGATCCCTTCTCTAAGCAGAGAAGAACAAAAGAGCCTAGCAAAGGGCAAACCCTTCCGGGAGCTGTGGCTGTAATTAGGGATCTGTCTCTTCTTCCCTTTGAAATCTTATTTATTGAGGCAGGGAGAAGTAGACAGGAATCCACATGGCACTGACTCAGACTCACAAGGTTTCTCTGAGCTACAGAACAGCAAGAAAATACTAGGGTAATAGCGTATAGAGAACCCTTCTGTCCAGCATTAGAGATATGGTCCCCATTAATACACGGCTTCAGAACAGGACACAGAGGGGTTATTGATACACACAGCACCTCCTAAGTGACAGCTGTGTTGTCATTGCATCCTATACAAGTGATGCCACCGGTAAAGAAATAGAGAGAGGAAACTAAACACCAAGGCCATGCCACAATATTGACAGCATGGGGCATATTTCACATGTAGTGTCTGGAGACTGAGCTGTTTGGCTCCTGTGAGCTTTAAGGGTAGTTGCACGGCTAAAACGCTACATACCAGGCTGACAGAGTCACCTGCTAAGAGGGCGCCTGAGCCAGGAAACCGTGAATCACAGCTGATGCCCAGTTCCTTGAGGACAAAGGGTGGCAACTTCTCAGCCTTTGTCCTGCAGCAGGAGATTCAGGGCTGCAAACCAGGGTCATGATCTTTGACCCCGCTGTGTAGGTACAGCTATAGATATTGCCTCATTGGGTGTTGGCGTGAGGTCGCCACCAAATGAACCTGGGCTTATGCCACTGCTCTGGTTGCCACAGGGGACGATGGTGCCACAATGTCACATAGGATAACAGCAGCAAATGCAGCTATATCCTCTGCTGCCTGGGGTTGATCTATTAACTGAGATTTTGTTTTGCTTTCTTCACTTAATTTGGCACCCGGCACCAGTTTTCTGGACCTGAGAACATCCTTGGAATGTGCCTCCAGTGTGGCTGAGCTGCTGTGACTTTGACCTTTCACCTCCGGGCAGAGTTGGCTTCAGATGAGAATCTTCTATCCCGTGAGTTCAGCGTAAACAATTCCCACCCTTAGCAAACAGGGAAGTTGAGATTTATGCAGAGCTAAATTCTAGGCTGGTTTAATGCAACCAGCTTATCGCATATGTTCACTTTCATAGCTTTAGTGCCCTGAAAGATCCTCTCCATACATCTGACCAAGACTTTGGAACAAGTAATGTTGAGACAGCCCTTGAAGAATCCATCCCTGGTTTTACAGGAGACCCAGTGCAGGGACAAGATATTTGGAAAGGTGTTAGATTTCCAACCTGGCTCATGTGGCCAATATGACAACTACTACTTTACCTTGATAAAACTGGCCCAAGTTTGCAATCACACCGCAACCTGACCTCCACTTTTCACACAGGCAGTTTTGCACAGGCTGCTAGAATCTGTCACCAATGCATGCAGGTCCCATATTGATGTAGCAAAGTGCACATTAGTGTGTGGTGGTATAAAATTGCACAGGGAAGCCAGGGACTGAAAATCAGGTACATTGAGCTTTGGGGCCTAACCCTGCGGCACCTAAGTCCCGACATCCAGATGAGCGTTGCCTGCATTGGGATTGAAGAACTGAACTCCTTTTGTTCAAATTAAAGGCTCCCAGTTACAAAACACTGAGCTGGGGTAGGGAGGAAATCACTCGGCAAACGTGCTGGTTCAGAGGGGTGGGGTGCCCTCACTTGTTGCTTTGAATAAGGTAGCGCTGTCAAACAGTCAGTTCCATTATTACAAAGTCCAGCCCAGGAGACAAGGAGTCCTGGGTGACCCTGAGCAGCTCAGGCTACGACTATCAGCCCATGAGCACTGGAGAATCAGAGAGCACCACAGGCTCCATCTGTCCATCCGCCCCAATAAAGGATCCCCTTTCTATTCATTAAGGCCAAACCTTGTCTCTCCTCCACCATGAGGGACACCACAGGTCACAGAGAATACCATAGAGATCAGAGTCACAGCAATGGGGCTCTCGGCCACTCTGCCGGACGACATCTCCCCCGACCTCCCTTCATCTCCGTGACGACCAGACGTAACAATGGGGTGGCCTTACCTGGAAGCCGCAATCTCCGCTTTCTGCTTGGCGATGGTGGCCGCCCTCTCTGCCGCCTCGGTGGCCCGATCCACCTTCTCGCGGATCTTGCTGGCCCGCAGCGGGATGAGGTTCTTCCGCTTGCCGCTCACCAGGACGTTCTGTTTGTACTTCCCCTCCTCCTTGGTGCCATCTGGGAAGGTCATGCAGCCGTAGCCGTGGCGCTTGTTGTTGGCCCACTCCCCCTCATACTTCAGCCCGTCCGAGCGCTGGCTGATCCCGAAGCCCGAGCGCTTGTCGTTCTTCCACTCGCCCACGTAGATCTCGGTGGTGGTGGCGTCGATGTCGTCCTCGATGACAGACAGCTCGGCCTCCCCCTCGCCCAGGCTGATGGTGGAGTTGATGTCGCTGGCGGTGGAGCTGACGGTGCTCATGCCTGCCTCGCTCCGGAAGGAGCTCTGCTTGCTGCGCTGGCTAGCGAGGGAGCTCTTAGACTCAGACTTCCGCAGCTTGAGCCCGCTCAGCAGGGACCGCCGGAAGATCCCCTTCTTCTTGCTCTTGAGGATCTCAGCGTCGCTGTGGGCCATGAGGACGAAGCCGCCCCTGGAGACAGCGGGGCTGCCAGCCACGGCGGGCGAGGAGTCGGGGTGCAGCGCCGTGCCGTTGGTGTGCTCGCTGCGCAGTGAGTTAATGGATGTCCTCAGGGGCGACCTGATAACCGCAGCCATGCCATAGGGGACGCTCTGCCGGATGCCGTAGCCTTGGCGCATGCCACCAGCCCACTGGCCCTGGTACGTCCCTATGAACAGTGATGGGGGGAAAAAACAGAGAGAGCTTGGTTTACGCACTGCACAGAGCCCTGTCTGGCAGATTGTATACAGGAGCATAGCAATCTCTGAGTCATTAATTACTGAGAGGATGGGAGCCCAGCAAAGCAGATACAGATCCAACCCCTTCCCCACAAGCCTGGAAGTGTTCTTAGCCCAGGCCCATCTCTGTTTCTGGGGGCAGCCAGTGTGTTGGTGGGGGAAGGAGGAAGAAATATCTCAGCAAGATTCCAGGAATGCATTTTAGCTCCCTGAGGAGTCGGCCCGGAAATAATAGGGAACAGCCGAGGCACCATATCACATGGGCCTATCCTTCCAGGAATTGCCTATCACACCCACACCCTAAACTGAAAGGAAAGAGAGCAGGGAGACACAGCCCAGGAACTCTTATCCTAGAACAGGCTAAAATCCCATCTATTTTGGTCATCGGCCTCTGCCAGTGATCAAAGCTGGCTGGTATATTACAAGACATTTATTTATATACATAGAGCCTTCCATCCAAAGAGCAGTGGAAGGAAGCAGCAATAGAGAAATAAAGGCCACATGCCTACAGACCCGTCTGGATATTACATTCAGAAATGTGCACCCATCTGCACTCCTACATTTGCATAGGCATTTACCTGGGTTACTTTACAGGTATTTAGGAGTCTACATGTATACATGGGCACTTGCAGTAATTGTGGGTGCAAAGGTATGTGCAGATTTGAAGGCTATAAGTAACAGTCCATGGGAAGGCATAACATCCTTATTACATTTGTAAGTATGCAATACTCGGCGGTGGGGTGGGAGGGAGGCAGAAGGAGAGAGGACTGTCTTCCCGCCCCGAGCTGATGTTCATTCATGTCCTGAACCACTGAGATCAACATCCTTTGTAATTTTATCCCAGGCATTTTAACAGCAGATCTTGATCTTAATTCTTAGTGGCTTAATCCTTTCTGTGCCCAGGCTGACTGAGTGCACAATGAGGTATTTATGAACACGAGTAAACACTCCTTGCTTTGCAAGCCCTGAAGTGGTGATGTGCGTAGGACAGGATATTTTGCTAGGAAGCCATCACCTTATTTCATAGAAATGTGAATCATAGGACTTGAAAGGACCTCCAGAGATCATCTAGTCCACTCCCCTGCACTCAAGGCAGGACAAAGTATTATCTAGTCCATGCCTGACACTTGTTTGTCTAACCTGCTCTTAAAAATCTCCAGTGATGGAGATTCCATAAACTCCCTGGGCGATCCCTTCTCTCAGGGCCTGATCCGTCAATGTGCTGATGGCCTCCTGCAAAGTGCTCCCCTCCCTGCACTCCTTCTAACAGCAACAGGCTCTGCCTAGCACCACCCTCAGTATACTCAGTACATTCCAAAATTGGGCCCTTCCTTGGTACCATACTGACACCTACGCTGCAAGGGCTTCAGAAAATAGACTTGCTAAAACAGTGACCCCTTTCTGAACCAAACTGAAACTGAACCTTGATAAAAATGGCCCTGGTAAAGCCCAGATTATGACCTCGGACTTAGTCTGATAAAGTCTTTCTATCCTCTCTGCGTACAGCATGACACATTCTTTGCCCTTGGTAATAATGATGCAGAAATTAGTGACCTGTTAGGTTTCTCCTAGCCCATCCCTATGACTGATGGAAGGTTGTTCCCTGCAGTGTTTTCCAGTGCTAAGTGTCCTGAGCAATACTCTTGTACAGCCTGATAGGTCGTAGCTGTTAAGGCCAGAAGGGCTAATTAGGAGACTCGAATCTGACCTCCTGTATATCACAGGCCATAGAATTTCCCTCAGCTCGCACTACTAGGAGATATTTCCTAAAATGCAATCTAAATTTCCCTTTATTCCCTGTTATTGGAAATTCCCTGCATAATTCTGATCCCTCCCTGAAATCTATGCTGGTCAGATACTTCTGTGCAGTTATGGTTATCACCTTCTCTTCCTCATCCTTTGGCCAAGCCTTGCAGTCAGAATATTGTTGCTATCGGTTACATCAATTGTTTTTTAAATAGTCCTGTCCTACTGTATTTGTCCACCTGAGTTGAAAAATGGAGTGAGGGAAGCCAGGTCTCTTACTTGCATTGCCTGCTTGGTGTGTTTTAAATGAGGAAAATAAAGGCCCAGCCTACCTCAAACAATACAAACCCAAACCCTTTCATTTTGGCCTTCTGGGCGGTATTATTAATTTGTGGCACATTCACTTTGTGAAAAACTCTTGTCCTGGGCTCAAGGGGCAAGACAGTCCAAGGGATTCAGGCACCTAAGGATTCTGCTAGGCACCTACAGGGATTTTCAAAGCACCTCTGTGTGTTAAATAATTCCCATTGATATCAATGGGAGTTAGACACCTGACCTGCTTAGGCCTTGCTAGCTAATCAAAAATACAATCCAAGTGAATAACAAAAACAACACAGGAGATCACAAAATAACAGCCAGTCACGTTCCCCACACCTGAGACTCTCAAAGGAATGCCCCCACACTCTCAGGAGCACTTCAGTTCTCTTCAAACACTTTCAGAAAGGCAGAGGATCCAGTTGACTCAGAGCATTGACTACAATGGGACTGAGAGGAAGTGAATTCCAAAATGGAGAGGCCTGCATAAGAAACAACCAGTCAGCAGTCTGCCCCCTTACAGCGCTTGTCTACCTGCGGACATCCAGGAAAATGAATCTGAATAAAGTGAAGGGGTGAATTTTTAAGTGAATTAGTTAACTACATTAACCACAGTGTGAACATCTTCATTCAGAGTTAAAGCGGCCTTAACTCAGTTTATCTCAATTCACTTCCAAAGTGAATTAAACTAAACCCAGTTAGGTCCGCTTTAATTCTGAATAGCAGCATCCACAGTTTAATTAATGCCGTTTAATTAATCCCCTTCCAATTCACACCTGTAATTAATTCAGATTAATTTTCCTGCATGTCCCCATGTAGACAAGCCCATAAACCAAAGTGGGGCTCCAACATGAGCACCTCTGCGCTGGCCACAATCGAGGCAATGTGGCACATGGAGAGAGGTGTCCCAGGCAATTTAGGGCTTGAGAGGTCAAAACCAATACCTGGAATGGCAGCCAGTGATGAGCTGAGCACTGGTGCGGTGTGATTGGGATGAGCTGTGGCATTTAACAAATGAGCTGATGTTTTCTGCTGTAGCATTAGTCTGTGAGCGGGTTTAAGGGGTAGTCCCAATTAGAGCACATTGCAGTAGTGCAATCCAGAGGCAATGAGTGGATTTCAGCAATGAGATTCCCACATATGAAAGAAAAGGCCACAGCGCTGTAACCAGATTCAAATAAGAAACTGCCACCCTGGCTACTGATGCTCTTTGTTCATCTGGGAGCTGCTGGGAATGTAACCAGCCCCCCAAACTGTGAACGTCAGTAACAAGCAATGGACATAGACCTCAGCCAAATTCTCTGCTTGCTTCCTCCCAGCACATCATCATCACCTCCCTTTTATCTCGATTCTCAGCAGCACTCTGTTAGCTGGACGAGACAGAGATATTAGGCTGAATGTCATCAGCACACTAGAAGCATTGCAGCCCTACCACATCCCTCACTAAAATCCCAGTCCAGCAGAGCACGTAAGCATGGGTGTAACTTTATAAACACTTGAGTTGTCCCATTGACTTGACTTAAAGGTGGATCAGGATCTTACTCTCCTTCAGAGCCCGCAAGGACATTGAGGAGGAGGGGTGACAGCAGTGCACCCTGTGGTATGTCTCAAAGTTGCCAGAGAAGTTGGGTGCACTTTCTGTTTCTGCTTTCCTGAGACAAAGGTAACAGGTTTGTGCTTTGAGCTTTCACACACTGATTTATCTGAAACAACTGGGCCTTGGGAGACCTGGATTCTAGTTCCAGCTCTGCTGCTGGCCTGTTGGGTCAACTGCCCTGTGCTGTGCCTCAGTTTCCCCATCTGTACAATGGGCTAATGATACTGACATGCTTTGTAAAGTGCTTTGAGATCTACCGATGAAAAGTGCGAGAGACGGGCTAGGTGGTATTATTACTCCGATGTGTGGGGATCAACAGTCCGTGTAATTTTATATTGCTCAGTCTTTCTAAAAAACCTCACTAGGCTATTTGCCGCATAGGAATTCCAGATGGGAAAGTCTGGGAATGGAAAGTCCTGTCATTCACTGAACCATATACATGTGCTAATGTAACTGTAGACATTGATCCGGGGGAGCTAGGACCCTACCTTGTGGTCAATAAACCCGGCTGAGTGCCTTCACTATAGAAACCGAGTCTGTGGTCTTCGGGGCAGTTTGATCGCAGCCCGCTGTATGGGCTCTCTGGCCAGAGCAGTGCAGCATGAAGAGAGAACACGCCACCAACAACTGAATACAAGGCTGATGCTAATTTTTTCCCCAACACTGATCAGCTGCTCCAAACAGCCATTTGTGCCTCCAGTTAGAGGTTTCAATGGGAGAGGAGCATGCAAGGGCTTTTCAAAGCTAGCATCTGGTTGCACCAAAGTTGTCTGGACACCAAGGCAGTCTGATCTTGGGGGATGGGCACCCAAATGTCATTTTCAGAAGGTCCCCACAGGGGCAGGTGGGCTGTTCCAGGGGCTCAAACATTAGTTGTTGCAGATGCCTGGGCCAGGAGCAAAAATGAAGCAATGCAAGCGGCAGCCTCTCACCAGCGGCACTGCAGTCAGAGAGAAAGGCTCCCGCCCAAGACTTCTTCCAAGAAGGAACAGGGAAAGAGTCAGTGGCAGAGAGAGGATTTACTGAGGGTTTATTGGATTAGTATAGGACAGGAGGGAAGACAGTCAGGATTATGGCAGCGGGGAGAGGTGGGAGGGAGAAAGTGGAAAGGTCAGGGTCTCATGTTGATATTTGGGAGTGGGGGAGTCAATGAACAACGAGAGAGGCTGCATGTCAGGACCGTACCCCCTGCGTATGTCGACGCTGCCGTGAAAGACCTGTGACATGCCAGCTGACTCGGGCTTCCAGGACTGGGGCTGCAGGGCTGTAAACTGCAGTGTAAGCCCTTCCCCCACTCACTGGGGTCTCAGAGCCCGAACGTCTACATGGCTATTTTTAGCCCCCAGCCCAGGCACCGTGAGCCCGAGTCAGTAGAGCCGTAGTGCCACATTGTAGACATACCCAGTGGAACAGCTGACGAAAAGAAGGCCAGTGCTCTGAGGAAGATATTAAGAGCCTCTGGCCCCAGTTCATCTCCCTCACACTCTGCTTACCAAAGCTTCCTGTGGGCCCTGAGATGCAGAGAGCAGCCAGTGCCCTCTAGCCAGGTCTCCCCCTCAGGCCTGACATGACCCTTACCACAGGGGCAGGCACAGGGCCATTTTGTCTGTTCACCACTGATAGGAAAGGGTCCTCAGGCAGGGGGTATTCCTGGGGCCTGTCTGCCCTTTATGGCACCAGCGTGATGTAAAGGGGCCTTAGCATAACAGAGATTGGCCTCTTGGGCTCAGTAGTTCAGTAGCAGAGTCAGGAAAATCCTACGTCTTACTGCTAGCCCTCGGCTGCCTCCACAGGACCACACTGTCTCCGGACCATACTTGCTATCGAGGAATGCTCCTTATTTCAGTATCAGTGGGATATCCAAGAAGCCTAATATCAATTCTGTTCATAGTTACAGCTGTACAGATACCACGCTCACAGTCACTCTCTCTCCTGCATAGCTGACTGGGCAACGAACTCCTCCCTGGGTGGTCACTGCAGGAGAAAGCTTTGTGGAACATGACCAGGGAACACCCTAAGGAAAAAGGAGTGAACTCTCCCTGAGCCTCAAACTTCCTTTTTTCAATCATGAGGATCATAACCCAGCCACAGAGTCCCTGCTGCCAATCCTCCTAGAAGCAGGATTGAGAACAAAATGAGATCCTAATTTCTCCACATTCCAGGCTGCCTGGCTCTCGGGATCTGGGCTAGACCCGTCTTTGCTTCCTTCCTCCATTCTCAACTGGCAGGAGCAGGTGCAGAGGAGGACATACACACTGTCAGTGCAGAGAGGAGGAACGGAGGAATAAGGCGCTGCCTGGCACAGCTACACATGCCGTAGGCTTCTCTGCTACATTCGGAACTCTCCCTCTCCATCTGAGTCACTTGACTCAGTTTCCAACCCCACACAAGTCACTTGACCTCTCTGTAGCTCAGTCAATCCCCAGCTGAAAAACTGGATTAAGCCAGATAATAATAATAAAAAAATCCAGGTCTTTGCTGAAAACCAGAGTCTGCACTGAACGAAAAACTATCAGGGAGAGACAGAGCAAATCTCTGAGGGCCCTCAGGGAGCAAATTGGTTGCACCAAGTTACAGCAGAAGCAATTGTCTGTGTATTTCTTTATCACTGTGAAGGACCCAGTGAGACTGCAGCCTCTTTTTTCAGCGATGACCTGGCCAATGTGTGGTCTTAAAACCCATTTCCAGAACGGCATGTGGCCAGGAATGATTGTTTTCTGCTCCTTAGTGGGTTTGGTTTGGCTTTTTTAAGCAAACCCCTAGAGAATGGGAAGACACTGGGCCAGCTTTCCCACCTGTCAGTTTCCTTCTGTCAACAGAAAGTAAAACACTAGCCGTATCACCCTCCCCCGGATGGTAGCTTAAATTTGTATTGTTCCATGGTTGTTTCCTTTCCCCTCAGACACAGGGACCCTGGATTTTGCTATTGGAGACTGGCTGGAAAGCACAGCTGCCAGCATCTCAATCAGCGTGATGAGTGGGAACGCGTAACGGCACTAATAAAAAAGAACAAACAAATCAACTGAGGCTGGAAGTGTATTCTGGAGGAGTTGAGCTGCCCCTCTAAATGAACATTCATTTCTCTATCAAGATTCTCAGCCTTTTAGAAAACTTAAATATTCCAACATCTGGGCATGAGCAGAGGAAGGGTGCAGCCTGTTACCCACTGCATATGATCTCCTGTCACTCCTCACCACCCTGCTCATACTGCCTGCCCACCAGCTTGAATGTCATCCCCTAACATTTGCAAAAATACGCATAAAGCGCCAACTCTCAGTTGGCCAGGAGATTGTTGGAAATGGATCTCTTTATAGGAAAACTCCTGTGGTGTCTCTAGTTTGCATGAGGGGCCAAATCAGTCTTTGGACAGCTATAGAATTGGGGAGGGAATGTAAAAATATCCTGTTCCCACCCCGCCCCCCCCCCTTTTCCTCTCTGTAACGCGGATCAAGGCCTGCATCTTTAAAATGCCTTTTATGATTGGTACAAAACTACCCAGCCAGGCTCTCTCCTGGGATGAGCTGTAGTATGTGGAATTCCAGAAAGACTCTTTTGTGGGGAAGTCAGATGGAGGAGTAGAAAATTAGGCTTAAAAGGAATTGGAGGGTGATTATAAAGAAAAGCCGGACAGATTAGAAGGAAGCACAGGGAGAAAGAAAGCACTTTGCAGTCCGTCTCTGAACAGTAGAGCATGAAACCCAAAGAAATAGAGTGATGCCCCCAGGGTGACATATGCTCCAGGGTCGAGCCCTGACAGAAGGGCAGGATTTGGACCTCCAGGGAGGAAACCCAGGAAAGCATTCAACAGAAGAAGAGCATTGAGCGGGAGTTTACACCCAGGGATGGGCTCTGATGGGAGAGGGGTAAAGGAGACTTCTGGAGCAGACTTGCGAGAAGACCAATGACAGGCAGATGGCCTTAGGATTGGATTGGAGTGAAGGACCCACAGTGGGGACAAATCTCCTGTGGGGTAACAATTGAGAGTCAGAGTTCTGAAGAACAGCAGAGAGCTGGGGAGGATCCCGGATGGATTAAGTTTAAGCCCTTGTGAGTTTGGTGAAAAGACTCCAGGGAGGAGACCTGGGACCACTGCCCTGACCGCCAAGTGGGACAGAAGAGGAGCCTTGGAAGAGATAATGGCTCAGTATTGATAAAGGATAAACCACCACCCACTGAATTACTGGCAACTCTTCCTGCAGCTCCCAGGGATTTGTGATGCTCTGTCACTGACCTAGCCTAAGCCTGCTCCTATTTCGTGAGAACTGACATGATTGCAACCCAAGGCAGTATGGGAAATAGTTCTGAACCAACAATGCTAGCAGCTTATCAGACATGCCAATGGCAGAGAATAACCAGAGGGTAAGAATGCCCCAGCCGCCCTCCCTTGTACTGCCAACCCACCCCAGACCACCTTTTGCACTGGGGTCTCCAGCTAGAGGGGCCCATGGGTTGCTTGGCCAGCCCTGTGGCTCCCACAGACACGGTCTTGTGCCAGGAATTATTCCTTCCCTGGGGGGTTCCAAGTGGCCGCTTTGTGGTCTCTTTGCACTGGCAAAAGAGCAATGGAGCAGCCATGAACCTGTCCTGTGGGCTTCAATGCTGAAAGAAAATGCTCTCTTGCTGTTTTTTGTCAAACGTCCAGTACTTACTTTGATAACACAACTAGAGCAACAGCCATTTGCTTTGTAGCACTTTCTGTGTAATCAATCAACACAAAGTGCTTCCCTAAGCATGAACGGCATGAGAGTAATGGAGAGAGTGCATTTAGGAAAATGCAGCATCCATTATGCGGTCAGCAGCATCCCACAGGCTGCCATCGACACCAGGGCCATGAGATTGGGGCTAATGCTTGAAGGCAGTTGCTGAAAGAACAAATGCATGAAAGGAAGGTGAGAGCTGGGAATCCAAGCCAAGGAATCCCAACCACCGCCCTTGAGAAAAGAGCCATAGGAATCAATGGGAGTTTTGCCATTCACTTCAGGGGGGCCAGAATGAATAAATAAGCAGTCCTGATTCTAATCCCCTGCTTGTTGGCTTTCCAGGAGTCTGGGTGTGTATCTAAAATCTTTTGCATTCCACTTCTTGTTTGCTGCCCCTCACAGTGCCCTGCTTCTTGATATGACTGGAGTGTCAGAAAATTGGTGTGGGGTCTCTTCACTGGGGTGAACATCACCCTGGCTAACAGCAACAAAATAGAGGAAGGGGTCATTTTTTCCCCACTAGACCCTCCTAAACTTATATCCCCTGTCTGCAGTCCCCTCTAACTCTTTCCCTCTGACAGCTGAGTTTTCTTGGCTTGTGCAATCTCCGTTCATATGTCAACAAGCAACAGGCTTCTGAGAATCACAAACTAGCCGACAAGGAGTTCTCACATGCGCACACACACATACACGAACCAAAATAGTTCGGGAAGATAATTGGAGGTGGGGAAAAAAATTGACATGCTGAAAGATGGATTGCTGAGAATATTCCTCCTGACGATAGCAAAATCTTCAGCTGCATCCGTAGCAGATGGAGTGCAAGAGATGAAACTGACTCACTAGAAGTAAAAAAAGAAAAGATGGTGGGACACGGGGTGGTGGGGGAGAGAAGAAAATGGCTGATTCTTTTGCTTTTCTTTTTATCAAGGAGGGGAAGGATGGTGAACTGCCCGCAGCAGGGATCCTAATTCCTGCTCTGGGAAGGAAAGAATTAGACGGTGTGCATCGAAGATACAGGAAATAACAGAGATCAGCTGCTCCAAAGGCAAAGGCCAGATAACAGCCTTTGCCAAAGGTTAAAGAGGTGCTGTCACCTTGGGATCTGTTCCAAAGTCAGGCAGAATTTTTTAATCCAGTGCGACCTGGGAGCAAACCCTTAGTAGTCACGCACCGTGAACAAACACTCTTCCACATTATTAATAAAAACAGCAATGGGAAGAATTGTAAAAAGTCAAATGGCTTCCCTCCATTTATGCTCCATTCTCTTAGCTTGGGCTGTTACAGGCAATGAGGTCAGCTTCATTGTTGTTTATAGTCTTTGGTTGTTTGGGTTGCCAAACCCTTAGGGGAAGGTTTTGTTTGTTTCACGACTGGTTCCAGAGTTTTGGGGGATTTTTCAATCTAGAAACATTTCTATTGGCCTGAGGTTTTGTAAAATCTTTTCCCCACAAATCCAAATTTGAATGGACAGTATCTCTTTGCAGGCAGCTGACCAGATGTCCCGATTTTGTAGGGACAGTCCTGATTTTGGGGGCTTTTTCTTATATAGGCTCCTATTACCCCCTCGCCTCCCACTGCCTGTCTCGAATTTTTACATTTGCTGTCTGGTCACCCTAGCTAAGAGGGAAATGAGTGGAGTCTGACAGGTCATTTTTGGTTGACGTTCTAGGATAAAAGGTTCCACATTCCTGAGAACTGGAAAAATCACAAAGATAATATCACTGGGCCTTGTTAGTCACCGTTTTTTGGCACCTGACCTGGCCTGCTATCTGGAACTCACCCCTGGAAGAGATATTTGGGAGGCCACAACTTGCGCACTAGAGCCAGATGGAAAAATGAGAAAAAAAATTGTCATAAAAAATTCCAATCACTTTTTTTTTCACCTTTCATCAAAATTTTGAAAGATTTCAATGCACTTGGCCCAGCACCTTCCAAGCTAAATGCAAAACCCTCTTCCCTGAGCCGGCCAACCTGTCAGAACAGCATTCACTGAATAAATAACATGCCAAACCGCAGGCCCTGCTCATTTGGGTGGGGGCGGGGAGGAGGAGGGGTTGTAAAAACAAGAGAGAAGCTATCACTTTGTACCCACTTCATACTTTTCAAAGGACCTTACATAGTAGGATGTCATATAAGAACCAAGACAGATTTGTAATAGAATGGCTTGACTCCTATGAGCTGGAGCTAGCCAGCCCTGATTACAGAATGCACCACACCTGAATGGGCTCAGGTGAACTTCCTATAAAAAGCTACTATGAGGAAGGGGGAGATGCTTGGGAATCCATGGCAGAGTTTGCAGAGGAAGGAAAGGCTCCTGCAAGGAAGACCCTGAGACCAGTCAGGGATGCCTAGAAAGACCCTGTCCAACCAGGGGAGGGATTGCAGAGACCCTGGGCAGAAAGGTCTGGGAAGAGGAAGAGAAATCTTGTCTTGTGTGGATTTAGGGATGGACTTGTTTGGGGATGTTGAATTTCATTTGCTGTTTATTTTATATTAATAACCTAAGTCCTCAAAGAAGGGTATTGTTGATCAAGAAAAGGCAAGTGGGGAAACTGAGGCAGACTACCTGTAGCATGACCCTAGGCTGTGAGGGGGTGCATGGAAGGCAGCTGACCCCAGTTACACGATTTTTCAAAATGGCCAAGAGAGGGAGAGCAACAACTGTTTTCAGAGGGGATGAGCCCCACACCCTTGATCGTGGCGATGCATACTGCCATAGTAGCCACAGAATGGCTCTATACTGCCTGGGGGTGAAGGGGGAAGGTTCTTTTACTTCCAGCACCACCGGACACTCATGAATGCAGGCACAGAGCTGGACTGGGGCAGAGGATTTACCCCTGACATAGCTGTTGATGGCAGTAATAAATCAGTTGGGTGCTGGTGGGAGACTAGCAGCAAGTTCAGCCCAGCTGATGGGTTTGACCCTAGGTGAAACCGGCAGTTAAGTGAGAGGCGTATCAAGCATGATAACACTAATGGGAAGAGCTGTCTGGTGGGCTGAAGGCTGGTGAATAGTTTTCTCATTCCTCTGCCACAGCAGCTGATGTGTAGTCTGCTACAAACACCCCCCAGCACCTCTCTGTGAGGAGCTGGGGTCCAATCTGATGCCCGAAGTGTCATGTCCATTGAGCATGGTTATAAAAACAGCAATCAGAATTTCCCTCTAGGTGATGATCCTGCTAGCAGATCCCCAAGGGTGCAGGGGTCACCCTGCACAGAGCTCGTTACAGAGTGAGCATAAATCCAGGCTCTGGAGCACTACTACTTGGAGAGGTAGGGAGGCAGTGTGGCCTAGTGAGCAGAGTAGTAGAGTGCAATGCTAGAGATCTGGGTTCCAGTTCTACTACTGGCCAACCGGGTGACCTTGGACAAGTCACTTACCCCCATTTTACAGCTAGGGAAACTGAGGCACCGGAAGGGGAACAATACTGACCTTTTTAATGTAATGAGATCTCCTGATGAAAAGAGTTAGGCATTGTTATAATTAATCTGCTGTCTTGTGCCAGTTATGGGTGAACAAGATCTCTGTGCCCCAACTGTCCCATCTGAAAAGCAGGGAGAATGCCACAATACCTGAGCAATTCATACAGGTGATTAGCTTCTATTTCCAAAGTGCTTGAAAGATTGGAAGTGTTATGGACTTGATAAGAATGATGATGTTCTATTAGTTCTGTTTCACTGAGCGCGCAAGTGAAGGTGCTCCTGTGTCGACAGGCGAGCTTCTTTCATCGCCGCAGTTAATCCATGTCCCTGAGAAGCTGTAGCTTTGTTAACGGGAGAAGCTCTCCTGTCGACATAGCGCTGTCTTCACTACAGGGTCAGGACGGTATAACTGCGTCGCATAGGGGTGTGAATTTTTCACACTCATGAGTGACGTCGTTATACCGATATAAGTCTGTAGTGTATATCTGGCCTTAGGAAAGGTATTTTTACAGCTTATCCCAGGGCAGTGTGACAGCGGGGACATAAAGGGCACCTGCTCTGTTCTGGTGCCTCTCTCATTTCAGAAACCATCCCCGCCCTTCAGGCCCACTTATCCGAACCATACATTCCTCCTTCCACTTGAGTGGATGGGAATGCTCCTCCTTCAGCTTTGCTACCTAGAGACTGTACTCCTTTGACCTCCAAAGACTCACGCTATGGGAAGTGGTACCAGTGACTCAGTGGTGGTGCGTTTCTCCCAGAATCAGTCCTGCCCCAGTGCCCCAGCTTGGTCCTAAGAGGTGCTGTGCTGCCTTTCAGGTGAGACTTCAAACCTGAGGTCTAGACTACATGTAGTTAGGGAAGATCCCATCACAATTTAGTAAGTGAAGAGATGTTAAAAGCCCTGGCCACGGTCCAAATGGGGCACTTATTATTGGTATAATGCCCACTATGCACTAAGCAGTTTACAGGCAGATTTGAAGACAAGGTGCCAGCTTTTCAAAGGTCTTTCGGTGCCTAAAGATGCAGTTAGGTGCCTAGGGGGATTTTTGAAAGCACCTAAATTCCCATACTTTTAAAATTGGGGCCCAGGGTGCCTACCCCACAGAGCTTAGCATATAACCAAACAACATACAGGAAGGGTGCAGAGGACGTTGACTATCTAACTAGCCAAAAACATTCCCATGGCTGAGCATACATTGCTAGGAACTATGTGTGTAAATGACAAGCTCCATATCACGTGTACAATTTTAAAAATTCTGAGGCACAGTTTGAAAGAAGTTATTCAATTCACTTTATTCCTGTAAATAAGTGTACAGAGATGTACTCTAGGCCCATTTTATCAACTGGAAAACAAGAGAGGGAGAGCATTTTGGAAAAGAGGTTCAACTATTACAAAAAATGCATCCCCCCCCCGATGAAGAGACATGTCAGACTTATTTATAGTAACTGATACCATACTCAGCACATGAATATAGATATAGCCATGTTTCAATGATGCCATCTGCTACTTCAAGTTGAGTGGCCTGCTTTCTATTGTTTGTTTTGTACTGGAGTAAGATTGTATGAAGGGCATCCCCTGGGAAACTCGCAAAAACAAGTTCTTACTCCCTGGAGGATATCCCAGGGAGCTGAGTTTCAAATAAATAAACAGCGCCCAGGAGGTTTTTTATTATGGAGAGTATAAGAGCAAAATACCAAATCTGGTACATTAAATTAATGCACTAGCATTGCTCATCTATTATATCCCATCAAACATTTAGAACTAGCCTTCTTACCCCTGAACATACACAGTTCTTGTGGATTTCATTCACCAAATGCAGTGTCATTTATTTAACTATGAAATCTGGCACTTCCTGTCTACACCCTCAGAGGTACAAAAGAGATCAGGGTTTTTTGAATGGCTGAACCTTTCTTCCATCAAATTTTTCCTCCTATGAAACGGGCTCATCAAACATCTCTGTGAGCTTGCGAGTTGCTGAGCTGTCTGGCCTTGATCCAGTGAGTAGAGCACTTAAGTGCATGCTGTACTTTAAGCACATGGGACTACTTACATGCATGCTTAACTTTAAACATATAAGTGGTCCTTAGCCTATCTCTGCCACAGTCTCCGGATCTGTAAAATGGAGATAGATGCCTTGGTAAAGTGCTTTGAAGTATATGGCTGCAGAGTGGCACGTGAGTGCTAAATGTTCTTATTTGGACACTGTCGGGTCAAAAGAATCATGCATTTTAAAATATTCTTTCCCTAGGTTACAAAAATTTAGTTGAAGATAACATAAAAACAGCCCCCAATTAAGTGCCAGTAATTTTTTAGTGCATGTAATAGGGTGGCCTGCCCCTTTAAGGATCTGGGGCCAGCCAGCCAGCCCTGCTCACTATTTAGGTAAAGCTGAGAAGGGGAGAGGTGTGGGAAAGAAGGGATAGCTAGGAGCTGGTGCAGTGAGAGATCAGGCCTGGCCTGTTCCCTGGCTATCAGAAAGCAGGAAGAGACAGTTGATCAGGAAGGGGGTTTAGGCCCAGCCTGAGAATGGGGTGAAAGTTCCCCCTCTAGGAGGATGGTGCTACAGGGATTTGCACAGCCCAGAGGAAAAGGATTATGGTGTTTCTTGATGAGGAGAGCTGATGAAGAACAGCAGATCATGAGGTAGGAAGAACTGGGTCCAACTGAAAGTCTGGAGGGGGAAGATTTTAAGGGTTTTTTGGATGTAATAAAGTAGAACCCCAGCTGGGCAATTTTGTCACGTAGCTTTTGGACTGTGTGGAGTTCTTAAGTGGCTCTGAGATAAGGGGAAACTGAGGCAGGGTGCTGTAATGCTACCCCAGGCCATGAGGGGGTGCAGGGAAGGCCTACACTGTTGCAGTGCATGCCAGGTTAGCAAGGGTATATCTGTGCAAGGTACTACAATATTGGCTGCTTTTCAGGTTGCCTGAAATAGATGGACAGCTAGATATGGGTACTTGGCTTTTTGCAGAGGTTGTGAGTGGCAGGCTTCAAAAATTCAAGTTGCTTTGTTGTTCCATGCACTCTTTGAAGCATGTCCAGATTTGCATGGTACAAGGACTATATCAGACCAAGGCAGCAATCCAAAATGTGGACAGCTCACTATTGAACTCAGTGGGGCTTTGCAGTTAGATCTGAATGGCCCAAACTGCCTGTCCACATTGCAAAACCAAACTGAATGAATTAAACTAGCAATTTGCAAGGTACATCTCATTACTAATCCTTCTGGTGAGTTCAGCTTCTCTTCTTATTTGTAGATTCTGTAGTATACTAATTAAAGGACTTTAATGACAATAATTAGGTAGCTCTCTCTGCCATATCTTATTCTAAAAGATCTTCTGAATGATGACACAAGAAAACATGTTGTACAGATATCACTTGCCAGCAATTCACAGGGAGCTGTATCTATGGTAATATTCATGCAGGTTGTTTAAAAAGCATATTTAGCATCTCAAAAAATATGTCCCAAGGAAACTGAAGTGTGAGAGGAAAAAGGAGACTGTGTGGCCCTGTTTCAGGACCTAGAGCCTTTTGCTGCTCATTCACTAGTTCAAATTCAGCTTAGGCTGACAGTAAACAACACAATACTCACTAACAGTTGGGTGACTTATCTGAGATGAGCTGGGGAGGTCTCAGCTGAGGTGCTGGTGGTTAGGTGGCCCTGTCACAGAACCCACCCTCATCATTTGTAACTGGCATTAACTGTATTGGCATCTCAGCAGAGGGGCCAAGGAGTGACTGAGCCATGGAGATTGCATTCCTCTCTTGCTCTTGAAAGTGGCTCCTCTAGAGCAGATGGCAGTGGGGCGAAGGTTCCACGGGTGCTACCCAGGCCGTGGCTCAATACAGGCCCCTGCTCTCCCGTGCTGCTATCCCAGCAGCTTTCATGAGCTTTGTCTCCATTTTAATATACAATTCAAACATCCCAATAGGTGCCTCTGCTCATCACTGGTGGGAAGCGCTTGGGCTGATTCTTCCCTTACTCGTGGAGGCATGAATCAGGAAGGTGATAGAACTTCTCCAGGCCAAAAGCAGTGCCAGGGAGAGGGAAACTAGGCCCAGAGGTTCCCAACGGGCTTGTAAGCAGGTGGCGAGACCTTCTTTTTAAAAAGGAGCTTGTGACAGGGTGTGTAATGAAAGAGTTAACTGGAGATAGAGGAATGGGTGCTCCTGGTTTCACCTGGAGGGTGGGCCAGGCCCAAATGAAGATGAACTCATGCCAGGGAGGTGCTGGATGATGACCATAAAGGGAGGAAGCTCAGAGGAGAAGTCAGGAGAAGGGAAAAACTCTTGTAGTTCTCTCAGGTGACTAGAGTGAAGAAAAAGCCTAGAGGGGGCACAGGTACAGAAAGCCCCAAGAGGGGCTGTTGGTAAAGGCCTGAAGGAAGGCCACACTAGGAAGATGTCCAAGGAAGCAGCAAAGCATGAGGGAGCAGACCTTAGCTGCTTAGCAGAGGAGAAGGAGGGCCTGGGTCCCCTCCCCTGTTATTGGAAAGGGTGGTGTGGAAAGATGATGACACAAGGGGAGAGAGAACTGCTGGGTTTGATGCAGGAAGAAAGCCCTAGGAGGCATCCCTCTGCACAACAGCAGAACAACAACCCTATGGAGCCCAGGAGCAGGGAAGAGACTGCAGGGGCGCAAGTCAGAGTAAGGATGGACAGTTATGTTTGCTTGAATTTACTTCATTGGGCTCTTTCTTTGCCCCAGAAGCGGGGGACTGAATGTGAGTCACAAGCAGAGAATTGCAGGGCAGGAGCAGCTCTCAGCCGGGGATGCTCTCAAAGGAGAGCCGGCCCCTGCCAGCCCTCAGGGGGCGCCCTAGCGGTGAGTCAACTCCTAGACTGCCCTAGAGAACAAGGACTATGGAGGCAGTGACAGAATATGGGTCCCTTGCTCCAGGTCCTCAGCACCGTGTCTCCGTGCTGACCTAGCGATCACCCTACAGGCAAACGGGGTAGTTCAATCCCCACATCCACCCATCAGGTCTGGTCTCTGCTAACGCTGCTGACCAAGGTGCCTGCTGCTGCGGGGTTTGTTTCGATGAGGCCACGTGGGCGTTAGGCACTACACTATGATGACTGGGCCTGATTGTCAAGATGCTGAACTGGGAGCTGCGGATGCCTGGCCCTTCTGAAGTTTAGGCCCATTTTCTTTGGAAAAAGTAAATGCCGACGTTTACCTAGATTACAAGGGGCACCCCAAACCGGGGTGGTCATGTAGAAGCCTCATCCATGGCTGGGCAGACGTATTGCGTTTAGACAGAGTACCCGTGTTTATTAAATACAATAATGGGAATTGGACTCCAAGTTGCAGGACCAGTATTGATGGGCAAGTGGATGGAGAGAGGAAGTGTTTTTAAATGTTGTCTATTTTGGATAGTTTTTAATTGTCTTTATAGTCATACACACATACATGTAATTACTCATGTATGTATGTGCACATGTAGACGTGTGCGTATACCAAAACCAGAAAGCATCAAGTGCCCACCTTATTTGGACAGTGACACAAATACCCTGGTGCCCCATCCATCTTTGTGTGTGCGTGTGGGGGTGTATTTGGCTTGTGTGTTTAAGCTGCCATTTGCCCCTAGGGGCACCCTTCCCATTCTGGTCAGGGCATCCCACCACTGTCTCTTAAACTCAAGAAGAGTTGCCCCATGTCCCTTCTGCCTTCAGAGAACAGGGGGCTTTGCATCATTCTAAAAAGTGAGCAAATGACACCAGTCAAGTGCTCGTACCTTCCGCTCAGTATCTGCACCAGCCACAGCTGTTGATTCGACACAAAGATCTTTGATCTTTCTGCTGATAGATCCACTTAGGGAATAGTCACTTCTGTGCCCAAAACTGCACTGCAAATTCTACCAGTGGGGGGACACCTGCCCTGCAATAAACAGCCCAGTAGCTGCAACATAGGACTAACAGGATGCTTCTGAACTGCCCATGGCTAACAATACATAGGCAGCTAAGGAGTGCTGCAGAGCTCCACCTAAAATGGTGACTTAACTCATCACTAGAGTCACATAGAGGTCTAGGAAGAGACACAAGTGATGCTTGAGGCAGTGGATGAAGTTCAGTGGCAGTACTTCGTATGCAATGCCAAGTAGACATGGAGCCAGCTGCAGACTCACCTCCTCCCAGCCCTGCATTAGCTTATATAGATATTCAGACCATGACTAGATTATACTAAATATGGCCACAGTTGGGAAGAGATTCCCCAACACCTAATGGTATTAAGCCGCTAACCATGTGGGCTAACTGGGCTGGGTATATTCCCCACCGGAATATTTGGCAGAAGCCGCACCAGAAAATGACACACACATTTAGCTAGGCTCACATCTGTGATGGAGGAATCCCCGCAAACTAATGCATACATTTTAGAACATGTCTGACAATGGCTTCTTAAGGCATTTAGGCTACATGCTTTGAGAGGTAAAAACTCAGTTTGCTCGCCACCGTGTACTGTAAAATACAAATACATTCTTAGCCTTTTTGTCCACCCGCTAACCCTATAGCTCTGTCTCATCCTCCCTCATGAATTTTGTGTTTGTTTCATTAGCATCTTCCTTTTCCAGACAGTGTTTAAAGGAGAATAACTTCAAAAAAAATTGTGGTTGCTAGCTCTGGTGAGTGGCTGCGTTTCTTAAAGTCTCAGTTCCTGGAGTCATGAGACTCTCAGCTTTCATTTTATAAAAGGAAATCTCTGGCCCTCTATTTGCAGAGCAAAGCGGGAGGAAAATGGTCCCCCTAAAGGCTATTTATGCAGAAAAGGGAAATCTCATGATTTTTAAAGCCAATCTCACAATTCTGGGGGCCTGACTTGGGGTTTGCAATGATCGTCGAATGCTTAGGGTTGACAGTACTGAACTGCTCAGTTGTGAAGCTAGGGGGAATTGAGCGAGTTAGGCAGCTTGCAGAAATAGGGCCCATAAGTGTCCCCAGGAACGGACTGACTGCTCTGCGGGGAGCTCACGTGCATGCTCCAACCCATGCTTCCTAACAAAAAAAAGCAACAATCCTACAATCAGAGCTAGGAGGGTGAACCTCGTGAACCTGTCTGCATGATGGGGGGGGGGCAAAAAAAGGTTTGGGGCTTTAGTGTGTAAGATGCTAAATGTATTCAAATGCATTCAGCCTCCTTAATATTTCTAATATGCTTCTCTCACAAAATACAGTAGAATTGGCTAATTCTCACTCTGCTAATCCTCCAACCCTATAATCCTCCTCAAAACTCTGTGATCTCACCTCACTTTGCAGAAAAGCTTTCAGAGATGCTCACTGTAGTAAAGTCTCGTGTTGCTAAGGGCTTGTCTAAATGCAAAAGTGGTACTGCTTTACCTATACTGGCACACTCCTTAGTATGGATGCAGATATATCAAAATAAAGGTACTTTATACCAGTATAGCAGAGGTCCCTAAACTGGGGGAATGTCCCCCCTAGGGGGTGATGAGGACCATTTGGAGGGGCGCAGCTTGGGCCTGGGCCAAGCCCCACTGGGGTTGGGGTGGGTGCCACCCAGCGTGGCTTCTGACCCCGACTGTGGCCCCAGCCTCAGCCCCCTTACCAGAGTCGATGATCACAGTGGTCCCTTCTGGCCTTGGGATCTATGAATCCCTCTCCATCGTCATCTCCTATTTTAAGCTCTCCCCTGGGCATGGACTGATTCCTCAGTCCAGTGCATCAAACCCCTCACTCCCCATATAATTCCACCTACAGAGACACACACTAGCCCACCTCAGTGTAATATCCTCTCTAGCACAGCATGGGCACTATTAACACACACACACACATCTAAGTGGATGCTATTGTCTGTGTCTCTTCTTATCTACATCTCATTGTTATGCTGTAAGCTCTTCGGGACTGAGTCAGGCCCTTACCTGGTGTAAATTGGCATAACTCCATTGGAGTCAGCTGCGGAACAAGCTCCATCCCCTTATTTTTGTTTTATACAATTCCAAGCATGTCAGCATTCAATGAATGAATAATAATTCTACACGTTAATATATCTCAGAGTCAGGAAGTATTATTTTTTCCCTAGTAGTCAGTTACCATTTCCTCTTTCTTAGTTTCCTCCCATTATTCCATTGTCCAATCCTGAATAATTCCTCTCCATCCCTGGCGTTTACACCATTCCGATATTTTTCTTCAGTCATGTCAAGAGTAAAGCAGAACATAAATGTTCATCAGTAATGCCAGTCCCAAACATTCAAAAATCATGAGATGGGTTCCTGTCTTCGTCCTCCCCCACCAAAAAAAATCAGGCGATTGAACTAAAACCCATACCATTTTTAAAAATAATAACTATTGGGGTCTTTTTAGTTGGTTTCTAAGCCTTTAAGGGTCACCTTTCCAAGTGTTTCTCTACAACCATAAGGTCTCCAAATTTATGTTAGGGGAAAAAAAACAAATGAAGCTGAGAATCTCACATAATCACATAACACCAGAAGATCACAAGAGTTACAATAAACAAGTGATGGCAAGGCTGTTTTAGAAGGATGTTCCAATCTGCCCATTTCAGTTGTTCCTAGGGTAGATTATTTTTGGGTGAGTTTTGCTGCTAGTGGGTGGTGCCAGATGACAGCCTTGGACGCTGAAGGTCTCTCTGGATACAGCAATGGATGTGATAACTCAAACGACATCATGTACTAGCAGTACACCCTGTGCTCATGTGCTTTGACCCTGATTTGAAGGGATAACCTCTAGGAGTAAGGGGAATTCCATTTCCAGGTCTCTTCGATCCTTGTGAAAAGTCTCACCTGAAAAAGAAGCCACAAAGCCCCACTAATAATATGTGTACAATAGGAGCAGGGCTGGGCCCTTAGAGGACAATGGCAAAGCTCCCACCGAGTTAAATGAAGTAGGATCAGGCCTGACATTCTGCTGGAAAATGCCTGAATGTAAACATATGTGGTCCTTTTAGACGAAGCTCAGCTGAGCTGCTCAGTTAATAATGGACTTTAGTATTTAAAATATAAAACCCACTGAATGAAACTGACAAAAAAAAAATACTTGGAAGCAGCATGGAAAGGAGAGTACCAGCTTCTCTATAACGCCTGTAATCTCTTCCTTGCTTCTTCTGAATTTTGGTTGAGAGCAAGTGCAGCATCAGTTTAACATCTGATACATTCTGTGTCAGGGGACTGTCTCCTGCCCTTGCAAGAACACAGGCTCAATGATCTAATAGGTCTTTTTCTGTCTCTAGTAGCTGTGATACTGTGTGAGAAGGCAGCACTCCTTGGCCCTGATATTGGAGACAGGGAGGTGGTCTGGCCTAGTACTTATAGCACAAGAATCCTGCCTTCTAGTTTTATGCTCTAGTCTTGACTCTGACACTAGCTCATTATGGCTCCAATCCTGGACCACTGAAACATGAGTAGTCCCACTATGGTTTGGGGTCTCTGGGACCTTAGACAATTCATGCCATATCTTAGTGACTCTGTTTCCACCAACCCCTGTAAAATGGAGATATTTTCCAACCTTGGTAAAGCGCTTTATGTCTTATGTTCCTAAATGGTCCTCCTGCAGGCTTCCAGCCTCCTGCAGGCTTCCAGCCTCCTGCAGGGGTCAGCAAGGGTTCCCTCCCCACCATCTTGGGGTGTTGCCATAATTTTTAAAATCTCCTTCCACTGAAGCATCTGGGATGGCCATGGCCAGAGATGGGTCATTGGATTGTAAGGTGGCACTGTGCATTCTTTCTCTCATCTGTTTGGCTGGCTGGTTCTTGCTCACATACAGCATCTAACCAATCACCATATGTGGGGTCGGAAAGGAATTTCCCCCCATCTCAGATTGGCAGTGAACTTGAGTTTGATTTTTGCCTTCCTCTGCAGCATGGGGGTGCCAGTCATTTGCCAGAATTATCCAGGTGTATCTCACTTTATCATTTCCCAGCTGTTGCAGGGGCCTCACATGCCTGTGTCCTTCCCATTCTCTGCCTATGGCACACAATAGTCCAGTCTCCTGTGGGATGTAATACTTGGGTCTAGTTTCTGATGCTGGATTTAATGTGTGGGTGTTGGGTGGTGACCTGTGCTATACAGGAGATCAGACCAGATGATCTGGTGGTTCCTTCCGGCCTTGAACTCTGGCTTTGAGATCTTCTGAATAAAAGCTTCAGTCTCTGCTATAATAATAATAATTAATATTCAAAAAGGGATTGGCTACTTCTGTGGACATCTAGAATATCCAGAGTTAAACAATTAACGACAGATTTTGGAAGCAACATTAAACAGTGTGTTTCAGGCCCAAGTCTGTCTCTGACTGTTAGGTCTCATCCTAGTCTCTGTGTGGGGCAGATTATCCCAGGTCTGCCTACTTCAGGATTCGTACACCTTCCTCTGAAGCATCGGGGACTACTCCTTGTCAGAGACAGGAGACTGGACTAGTCTGATCGTCTCTGCAAATTCTTATGTTACTAGGTTGGTTTGTTATTACCTGGGCCAGACTCCTGTTACTTGAGTACCTCCCTGTGCCTAGAATGAAGTAACCCATTACATATCTCATTTAGTATTTTGATCATTTTTCTGTTCTGTTTTAATTATTTTTCACTTATTATCATTATTGTTTTAAACATGTATCATACCCAGTAAACTTCTAGGCAGCTGGAAGCTTTATTTATAAAGCTATTATTGTAATGAAATTAACAATAATTATTTTAAAATCAGCTGATTAGCATCAATTAGGTCTTCGCCTTTGGATTCTGTAGGAACTTGAATATTTAAAGAACACTCGGTATTTGTGTTTGTTTCCCACTGACGTTTTAAAATGCTACAACAAGCCATTTATGGGAACAAAATAACTTGAGAGCTGACACTTCCATGGCACTTCTGCCATCCAGGATATGAACAGCTCTCATGTAAATTTGTCCTTGTGGGTGGTTGGCTCCTTGCAGCATTAAGAAAACCTGTGGAAAAACATCAATGCAAATAGCAGTACAACACAGACACTAAATTCTGCAAGCACCCTTAATGGCAATGTGCAGAGTTAGTTTAAAACAGATTGCCTCTACATTAAGGCAAATGGGTCACATCCTCTTCTCTGTTACATTAACTTCAGAAGGGTTTGAATGGACGTAACTAAGAGCAGAAATTGGCCCTACATTTGTAGATATTGCAAGGTAAATGTGGTCCCTCCACCCAACATTCCTGGTCCATCTCTACTGTACCCATTTACACCTTTAGTTCATAGGAGTTACATGGCAAGAACTTAATTTCATTCTCTGGCTTGTGGGGGGTGGGATTTTATATTTTCTTATAACAACACTTAAAACCTTTTGTTTGTAGATCTTCAAGCACTTGACAAAAGCAGCATTATAAGTGTCACTATCTCCATTTCATAGCTGAGGAAGCTGAGTCATAGAGAAGTTAAGGCTCTTAAGCCAGGCTAAACATGGCGGAGTCAAGTATGGAACCCAGGCCTCCTGATTCCCAACCTCAAGCCTCATCTCCCATCCACTGAACCAAGCTGCCCCTTGTGTGGTGAAGAGTCACTCCTGTGCTAGGCTCCAGCCAATCCAAAAGCCTCACAGGAGGAACAGCAGCTCAGTCTGCTCAACACCACTCTGGGGCTTGGAACTCATTCCTGCCTGATACTGGCAACAGACTTCCCAAACTTTAGTCCTGCTTCAACCTTGCACCAGCTCCGCCCTGGCCTCCTGAGTCCAGCTCCAACCACTAGGTCTGACATCCCCAAGACAGTTTCTGACATCTCCATCTTTTTTCTTACTGGTTGCAAGGCACTCTACACCTCTATGGCCGTCTTCCAAAACAGTCATGAAACTTTGCTAGCACAGGCACAAAATCAAAAAGCTCACCCATGCCTAGTGAAAATACAAATGATATTTCACTTACCCATCAAATAAATTATTCGCCCCAGGCTTGTGGACAAGGAGAACTTTGTAAGATTGATATTGATGATAATCCTTTTGGTTTGGAGTGGATGTAAATGGCTTATAAGAAATACAAATTATTGGAGCCCAAACAACCTCAGATGTTTGCCCTGAGACTTCAAATACCAGATTCCCATATAAATCCTGCTAAAATCATCTATGTATGGCACAGAAACATTCTTGCATTTTGGTCATTTATCCTGCCCTAGTATTTGTGGCATGATAACAGATGGAGAGAGAATACACCGAGAAACATTTCTTATTGCATGAAGCATCCTACACTGAGTTTATGATGGAGCACGTTCTCTGGAATTAAACAAGTGCTCACTGATTTATGCAAACTATTCACCCCCAGGTTGTTGGCTTGTAAGAGGTTTGTTAAAGAAAGACCCGGAAGAGCTACATAGACCCTTTTGTAAGTGTCCCACTAACAGGAGGAGGAGATATTCTCAGTGTGGGCTTGGGGAGACGTGCCCATTCAGCACAGTGCTACTGTCTCTCTCCAAGGTCCTGAAGAGAGAGACAAGCCGGTCTTCAGAGACTAGATTGGTGGAGCTGTGGGTTTTTTCCCTCTGAGGTTTGGTGAGATTAATTCAAATTGTGAACGTCAGTCAGGCCTAGTCACTACTGTATCACTTAGCTATTTTAAGAGGGTGCTGGTTCTTGGTGGTATTTACTCTATGCTGCCTCCATTTCCAAATATAAAGCAGCTAAAATAGAGATGGGTAGGAAAGAAAATAGCTTTCAAGGTTTTTTTTTTTTTTCAGTAGCCATTTTTAGGCCTGAGATTAGCAACAATTAATTTGATATTTGCTTAACTTTCCCAACTCCACCTCTTAGTAACTCTTGTTTTAGCAACTAAGAAACAATCTGCTTCAAAACACAAAACTTTTCCTGCTAATTGGTGTTTTCTTTAAAGGATTTCTATTGAAGTACTTTATTTTCTATTTGAATTGTGTTTTTATAATTTATCCCTCACCAGTTCAGCTTAGGGGGAATAGTTTAACATTTTAAAATTTTAACCAAGCTATACAGAGGTTTCAATTCAGTAATGAATTCAATGGGACGATTCACTTGCTTGAAGTTTTGCCCACAGTAAGGTTCCTCGATGAATCAGGGCCTATGCCTTCAAAAGATTTCTGATCAGCAGCTCTATAAACAGAGCAGATCTGATTCACTTCTGCATTAATCCAGTTTTATGGTGGAATAACTCCAATGAAGCGACACTGGAGTAAAACTGGAGTAACCCAGTGGTAAATCAGGCCCAGTATCAGAATCTGACATAAAGCAAACAGTAAATCAGTCATTTGAAGCCTGTTTATGAATGGGCATAAGTAGGAGTCCGAGCTAAAGGGCAGGAAGGTTTTGGATTCAGAGGAGTTGGGGTGTGATATCTTTGCAAAATATGGTTTGTGTGGGAGTTATATCTATGGGACTGTGCATGGGATATGCATAGAAGTGAGTGTATTTGTATGCAGCAGGTGTGTGAGTGTATAACTGTCAGTGTGATATGGGGAAGGGTGTGTTTGCAATGCACATGGTGAGAGCACGTTATATGCATGTGGTTCTTTGTGTTTGTGGGATGTAATATGGTCTGAGTGGATGTGTCAGGGAGGCTGTGAGCATCTGTATGGGGCTGAGGGACTATGTGGGTACGTGTGGCAAAACTGAGCATGTGCCTGGTGATGAGTGTGTCTGTGGGAGGTGTGAGAGTCTGCGATCTGCATACGGGGGATGTGTGTGAGAGACAGGTGTGAGTACAATGTATGTGTTGGGTGAGGGGAAGACACACATGTCTGTGAGCAGGACAGGGAGAGTGGCTGGTGGAAACAAAGCTGAATGCTTTGCATGCCATATCCTAAATCCAGGCTAAATGAACAATATATTTGTGCTTTATTCCATGCAAAATATGGCTTCCCAAAGTCAGCGCTGGCAGGAGTCGCTGGAGTTCTGAGACTTTTGCTGATGCTTTGCTGTCTACTGTTTAAGAAGAAGTAAAATTTTGAGTCAAAACCCCTCATTCACTAGCATCTTGCTTTCCAATCCCTGTTACCCATTTGGTGACCCCTCATTTAGCACCAGTTGATTTACCATATAATGCAAGTGACCGATGTTTAGCATTGGTGGCAAGCAACAGATGATGGGACAGTGATTGCAATACACCTGAAAGTGACTAAACTAATAATTTGGCTAGATTAAAGAGATGCACATAATTTCCAATAGCTGCCTCTTTCTTATGATAGCCAGACGATTATTCTTTCAATATAATGACTGCACACATCTGGACCCAATTATCCAAATGCATGATGATCATTTAGATTTAGTGCCAGGAAGCCGGGAGGTGCCCAGACTGAGACTTTTTGCCCAGACAGAGTGGCGACATCAATTCAGGAAGGGACCATGGCCGCTTGGTACCCAGGGATTCTGGAGCAGAGTTCACCTAAGTATGATTTCTATTGGGTTCAGTCATCCCAAGGTGAGCGTCGGAATGAGATGTTATGATGAGCTGTGCTCTGAAAAGAATACAACCAGTTCACTGGAATAAACATTTTGTGCTTTGTATTTTCTCTTGGTAATTACAGGCCTAACCATAGGTACCACTTTACATAGTTATCTATCACATCCTTTTCCCTACCCTTATAATTGAAATAACTTTGCTATAATGCCATCTTTTTTTCCCTAGCAGTTTTCTTAACCTTTCCTAAAATAAGACTCTCTTCTTTTTCATCCCAAGCACTGACTAGATGGGGATGAAAGCTTCATTTCTGGTAGGTTCTTGAGAACTATAAATTGCTCATAGTCTGCCCCCAATTTGGATCTGGTGCTCTTACTTCTTAAAGAACTGTTCTGCTGCAATTAGACACAAGCATGCATTGCTGGTGACTGCATATGCATGCACACTCTGCCAGTCTGGCGACATGCCATTCACAGAGCCATTAGTTTGAGACTTTTATGACCTGACTTCTGTCTCTCTCTGCTGAATATGTTGTTTATCAGGGACTAGATGTCTAGAGTGGCATGGAAAGGGAGTACTATGGTCAGGCGCATACAGAATCTGTCCAGATCCTGTCCTAGCATTTCAAGTGCATAAGAAAAAAGATATTATTCCCCAAACCTAGATTGCTTCTGCACAGAAGATTGTCAGTGTTTAAAGATTGCTTCACAACACAAACCAAACAGATGTAAAATGGGCTCTTGATTCTTTCCCAGCTATGTGAAGCAGAAGGCTGCAACTGTATTTTCTTTTGGGGAAAACCCTAGCAGTGCAAAATTATTACTTTTTAAATAGAGCATTCCATTTCTTTTTGGCAAAACTAAAAGCTGTTTCAGGTGACATTTAATGTTGCTTTCTTATGTCATCACAAAGCAGTGAACTTTGTTTTCCAGAGACATGTCTTACGAGACGAGCTTTTTCCCAGCTTCCAGAAAGACAGAAAATTGCAATGTTTATGAGACCTATCTCAGTCTAAGAGTTCTGGAAAAGAACGCCATTGGAAAGCCCAGTTTTGATAGACACAGACCCAACAAAAACAGGCCAGCCTCATTAATTCCATTGGCTTCTAGCAGATAGGCCAGATTCTTCTTATGGTGGCAGTTTAGATTAGATGGAATGATACAGCCACTTGCAGAAGAAATGCAGCTGTTCAGCCTTAAAGCCTGTTAGTCTGACAATTTTTTATTACCCTCACTGAGTTTTCTTGGTTTTTATTTAATCCTCATTTCCCCGCAACATTTTATTAAGCCGTGTTGACAGAAGAGCTTTTTCTATCCCTCTGAGCCCCTACAAAATGCATTAAGCTGTAGTGAAATAGAAGCATAAGAATCCTGTTTGAATTAAAGTCTCTTGCCTGGTATTATCAAGAGTAGGTTTGTGTTTAGAGGGGACAGGAAGGCGATACATGGATGTAAAGATCTGACCCTTGTTGAGCACATTTGCCATCTATTTCTTACAGCTAGAATTTCGAATATCTGTACAAGATCTCACAGCAGTGCAATGTCCATCTTACCCATGGCTGCTTTGCAGGCTTGGAGGAGATCCTACAGGTTATGGTGGTGCAGTCAGGACTCTGAATCCAACTTGGCCTATTTCCTTTCAACTTGGCTACGCTGACTCCTGCTTCCCTGTGTTAGATCTGTGTCCCTCTTGCTCCCATACTCTCCTCTGAAAAGCTTTGGTCATCTAGTAGGGAGAAAAAGCTTGGAGACCCATTGAGCATATGGGGTGGCTTGTGGCAAAGGGCTGAGACAATGCCATGCCGGGCTGGTTTCCTGTACCCTGTAGGAAATTGGTATGATCATCACTCGCTCCCAACTAGCAGGCTGCAAACTCTGAGAGTTCAGCCCAGACATAGGGTCCCTCTTATGGGGGAGGCAGGGGAGATTCTTCTAACCTCTTATTTCCTTTTATCACAGCTTGATCCAGCTCAGAAGGTACTAACGCATCACCTACCTCCATCTGAATAGGTCTCTGTCCCATAGCCGTCCTGTAATCCATTGCTCCAGGTGCCTTCGTATTTGGCCCCGTTGCCAGTGCATTCGCGGACCCCGTACCGTCCCTTAAATCCATGAGTCCATTCTCCTTTGTACACCCACTTCCCCTTGCTCTCCACGCCGATGCCATGGCGCTTGCCCTGTGCCCAGGTGCCCTGGTAAGTGTTGCCACTGGGCCAGGTGTAGACTCCCAACACCTCAAAGCCGTGACTCCAGGAGCCTGTATACTCGCCTTGACCCTTCGGGCCGGTACAGATTCCATGGCCGTGAGCCTTTCCGTCCTCCCAGCCTCCACAGTAGGAGCCTCCATCGTCAAAATTAAACCTTCCCCCACTGGACATGCATGTAATTCGGTTTGCCAATCCCCCAAAAGGTGAAAAAAGAAAATGGCAAAAAAAATTGAATTATTATTTAATCAAATCTGACTCCTCCACCAGCTCCAGGGTGCTGCTTAAGTCAATTTCTTGGGGTTATTCATTCTGTAGGAGGATCCTCCGGATCAGTCCCTGCTTCTCCTGCTGTGGAAACAGGATCACACCAAAAAAAGGGGGGGGGAGAGGGAGTGGGGTGGGGGAATAGCAGCAAGAACAGCAGCAGCTATAGGGTTTTGGTGCGAACGACTCCACCTAAAAACCACCCAAGGCAGAGCCCAGGAAAGGGAAATAAAGGGGGGGAGGGGGAGAAGAAGGTGGGGGAGGGAGACCAACTGTCAACAATATTTTTTTAAATAATCCCTGTCTCAAATCAGAAGCAATCCAGGCTCCCGGCCCCACGTCCGCGGCCTCCCCCGGGGGCTGCCCGCTGCTGAGATTGACTAGCGCGTCCCGGCCCTGGCAGAAGCGGCAGCATATTGGAGACGCGTGGTTCAGCAGCAATGCAGTGTCTGTGTCTCCCCGGCTCACGCGCGCTCTCCCTCGCTCACCCAGGCGCGCGCGCACTCACACTCCCACACCCCGCACCCGCACCCGCACCTCACCCTAGAACACCACTGAGCGGCTCGGATTGCGTCCCCCAGCAAACCTCACTGCGCTCGGGCGCGGGACCGAGTCCCGCATCTTGGTGCAAAGATGCTCTCAGCGGTGGGAAAGGTGGGTGGGGGTGGAGTGGGGGGAGAAGGAGCTGGAGGGAGGGAGGGGGGTCTCTCTTTGTATCTCCGGTCGGGAGGGGGAAGAGGGGTCCTCCTACTCTCCCCCCCCCCCCCTTCCCTTCTTCCTAGTGGTTATAAATCTTGCTCATTAAGGAGACCAGATCGTAGGCGGGCTGCTCTCGGGTCCCTGCTCAGCCCGGATTTAAAGAGACAGGAACTGCGTAATGTGGAGACTCCCAGAAGAGAGCTCTCCCACCAGATCCTTAACCCGCTGCCTCCTTGGCCACCGCGGGCTTATCGCAGACAGAACAGGCCGCGGGGTTAGGGTGATTATTAACGGCAGGCTGGAATCTGTCAGCACAGAACCTAGAGGGCAAACTAACCCTCTGGCTTGTCTTCTTTCTTTCTTCCTGGCCTCCCCGCCTCCCCAGATTTAACTGCTGGCTAGTCTGTGCTTCTGGACCCTCTTTAAAAGAAAGGAGAGCCCATTTATCTAAATGTTATGGGGTCAAACATGTTGTTAACCCCGCACTGCAAAATCTTGGGGCAAAAACTGCTTTTTGTACAAGCCAAACACACTCCTGGTGCAAAAAGACATTATAAATTAGCTATCAGTTGTTATTGTTTAATGCATACACCAGAGTCTGAGCTGTATTTAATGAACCATCTGCCCTTCTGTCCAATTCATATTAAAGTTGTCTCACTCCTAAACCCCCTTTTATTTCACGACCATCCTTCCCCCACAAAAACGTGCAAGAGAGCAAAAAGCCAGCAACATCCACGCACCAGGATCCTACAGGCACTTGTGGAATTCTTACAGGCTGGAAAACCATACACTTACTTTAGCTACTTAAGACCATGCTCAGTGGAGCTGTAGTCACAGCAGCAGTGAATTCAGACCTCATAAGGCTCCAATCCTGAAAAAGCATGTGCTTAATTTAAGCACTTGAGCATTCTCACTGGAGATATGTACTGAAGTGTTGGCAGGATCAAGGTTTATATTTTGATGAATTAAAAGTGGGGCTTTGAATTTCAGAATTTTTTTTTTTAATATCCTTCACATGCGCTGCAGCCTGGTAAAGCAGAATCTGGGAGGTGTAGAGGAGGGGTGAAATCAGCCTTCTTCAGAAAATTGCTGGAGATTTTGTTGACTCCCAGCCACATGCTTGGGTAACTGCATAGTCTTTCCACACCAGCATTATTATTATAATATTTATTGTTAATAATTAGTGATGGACTCAAGGCAAGATGATGTTTGGATCTGGACTCCAATCTGAGGCCTCACTTCAGCAAATAATGTAAGCATCTACTTAACTTTAAGCAAGTGCTTAAGTCCCATTCAATTCCATAGGACTTAGGGGCACATGCTCAAAGGCAAGGAAATGCTTAAGTGCTCTGCTGAACTGAAATGGATTGCTGAATTGAGACCCGAGTCTATATTTGCCCAAGCTTGGGGAGGTGTCATTTGGGTCCTTTGTGTTAGAGTCGCATTTTCTGGGAAAGGTACTCAGAGTGTAACTTGAAAGCTCGTCTCTTTCACCAACAAAAGTTGGTCCAATAAAAAAATATTACCTCACCCGCCTAGTGTCTCTGGGACCAACAGAGCTGCAGCAACACTGCAAACAGGAATTATTCTGGAATTCGTTTGGTCAAATCTTGACACATTTCCCCAGTATATTAAAGGGGACAGTTATTGACTGAGCCTTAACTCAAGAGAGTGGGTTTCCACTTACACTAATCATCTTATCTTGGATTAATAAAATACTAAATAAATAAATAAAAATGTAATAGAATAATACAATAAAACAAAAAGCCAACAAGCATGTGAAAATAACCAGCAGCCAATGGATCAACCAGCTTAGCAGGAGTAAGGGGAGACTACTCAATGCTCAGGCAGGATATAAAATGCAAAAAGCAAAACCCACAGCTGTAAGCATTGCCTGCCTCCATTGTGCCATGTTTACAAATAGCAAGGGGCTCCTATCAAGCTGGGACAAGACATGTTTCAAATCACTGCAGTGCTATTTTTTGTGTGTATGGAGCCAGCGTGGCATCTGTAAATAACAACATGTGAACAGAGAAGAAATCACTCTACAGCTTGCTCTTGCTTTTGGCAAACAGGCTTTGTGGCATGGGAGTTGGGTCTCATCTGTCATTATTAGCTTTCCATTACATATCAGCTGATGGTAATGGAGCTACATCTCTGCAAATGGGGAAATACCTTTCATTTAATTTCATGCGAGCAATAGCCAGTGATGATGCATTGACTGAATGCTGGGATCTTTTTAGCAGTCTTTTATTCAGACTCCTAAATTCTAAAGCCAGAAGGGACCACTGAAAAAATCTATTCTGACTCCTGCAACACACAGGCTGTAGAACTTCCTCAAGTTATTGCCTGTTTTAACTAGAGAACATCTTTCAGAAGGACATCTAATCTAGATTTTCAAATCACCAAAGATGGGGAATCATCTTCTAATTTGTTTAATCACTGATATTGTCAAACCATTAGCATAATTTGTGCCTTGTGAAAAATATTAGAAGATGTTGTTTTAGAAAAAGATCCTCAGATATATTATATTTTCTGTGTTTTCTTGTGTCCCCGGTAACTGGGAAATTTTTAGTGTGTGATCCTACACTTAAAAGCAACTCTGTAAAGATAGCATTGTGAGGATCCATGTTGATTGTGTCTCATATGCTATAGATCAGATACACTGGCCTTAAAAGTGAAAAAGTGTTTTTTCTAACTTCAAACTGCTGCTGAGGTCTAAAAGTCAAGCTGGGGGTCTTTCCTTCTCACCCCCTGAAATAATGATTTTGCGAGCCAAATCCTGTTCTCAGTTATCCCTGTGGAACTCCATTGTCTTCAGATTTTACTCTCTGTTATGTGTTCACCACCAGTATATTTAGTGAGGTTACACAGTTGTAACTAATTGTGAGCAAGGTCCTCATTCACTTTCAGGGGATGTTTATGTGGTAATAATGGGGTGTGCTTGCAGCTCTAGCTCAGGTACTAGAGCAGAGAAGCCATTGCAATGCATGCTGCAGCGTGGGCTGTACGAGCCCACCTGGAACTCTGGGTGATTATTTGTGAGACGGGTCCCCACTGAAGTGCGCTGCTGTGCCTTTGCTGTTCAGGTCTCTGAGCCAGCTAAATTAAAGATCGTATGTGTATGGCTACTCTAGCTGCAGTCACACCCCATCATTGCAGTATAGACTGACTCTGATTTGGTAACCCTTTACACTTACTGCTTTTGGAGCCATAGTGTGCAGATCTCTATAGTATATTAAGCTCTTGCTCTGCATGTGACATTCCCACTAATGTCTACAACCCAAGTGCATGGAATGGGCATTCAATATATACACTGTGGATCAGAGCTATCCATGGGGGTAGGGAGCATAGAATTTTGATCTTTACATTCAGGGCAAAGTTCTGTCCATAGGCACTCTCCATTTAAAAACCAAACCAAAACCCAACCTTCCCCAGCAGCAGGGACACAGAGTAGATGTTAATTGCCCCTTTTCTGCTCATCCCAGATCTTCAGAGAGGTTCTGTTGGCTTTCAGCAATAGGAGCTATGGGGATGCATTCTGGAATGAGATCAGGCATGACCTATGTGTTTATGCACTTGTGCACAATCGCTGACAGATTGCGCAGACCCCTGTCTGTGTGGGGGAAGGGAGAGAAGTCCATATGTGGACTTCTGCCACTCACAAAACAGATGCATATTAAAGTTCCTTATGCAGCATACAGGCCTGAATCCTTTCATTTACACCATAATCAGGAGTAACTCTAGTGAAGCCAATGAAACTACACCAGCGTCAACAGATATCAGAGGGTCCCCTATCTGCACCCTTTTGGGGACTGCTTGGGCTACGTATCCCACCCTGGCTAGAATGTGTCCAATAGTAATTCCCTGATATAGATCAATCTGAATTGCCTACGTTTTCCCAGTTCTAATGGCATCAGAATGAAAAATACCTCTCCAAAGACTTGATTGCTTTTCATTTTAACTTTCTCCCCTCTTTTCCTGTCCCCAGTTAATCGTGTTTCATTAGAATAAAGTCACATGGAGTAGTCCCGAAGCTTTCCCTTATCTCTCTGGTCTTTAACTAATCCACCGCAAAAGACAACAGAATAATATTGTAACAAGCAGGATTGTCGCTAATCTCCCAGTAGATTACAGGTTATGAAAGCAATTTGAAATGGTTGGGCTTTTATTACTTGAAGTCACAAGCAGCATTTTTCTGTCTTAATATATAACCACTTCAGTGCTAGTAACTCTCCCCAGGTCAAGACCTGGGTTAACCAGAAAGAAACTCTTGCATCCATTAGGGTTTAATACTGGTTTGCTATGAGCTTTACAGAAAATGGGGAAATGCTTTACACTCCTTGTCCTCCCCCCTCCCACCCCTGGAAATATGTTTGGGGATACAGGGTTAATGGCCGTGCTTCATGTGTACAATAAATTAGATTTGATTGTTTTTTTTGTGCTGAGCCTGGGCTAAGTGCGTTTGCTGGTCACTGAATGTATCCCGTTAATTTGCTGTGTACAGTGTGTGTCTGTTTATCCAGCCAATTACTGCAAATCTGATCTGCTTTATCCGGGTAAAAATAGAGCCAGTTTCCGTGTAGAAATCAAGAGGCACAAAAACGGCAGCAAAGAAGCTGATCCTGATCAGCTGAGTGCAGAGAGGGCAGGAAGCTTTCTGCTGGTAATTGGAAGTACTGTACATGGTTGTTTTTAACATATGACAGAATGAATTGTTTTTCCTTAGGTCTTTGCTCAGTCCAGTACCCTTCATGCACACTTTGATCATTTGAGTAGGAGAGGAATGCAGAGCAGTAGAGACCTCATCTGGGCACTGATGTTTCATGCACTTTCAGAAGTGCCTTGTTTCATTACAGGCACTTGCCCTGGGTGACTGCCAGGCCAGTTAAAAAAGATAGTGGCTGTATTAGTTATAAGAAGGATGGTTTTGAGGTTAAGACACTAGACTGGGCCTCAAGAGATCTGTGTTCAATTCCTGGCTCTTCCACACACTCACTCTGTGACCTTGGGCAAATTACTTAATCTCTCTGTGCCTCAGTTCCTTACTTTGTATTCTGGTGTCCCAGGGTCCATGCCCCCTGTGGTCTTTCTAGGCTCAACAAAGACCTCCACACAGTCTTAGTGCTGCCCCACGTGTCCTTTATTTATAACAGTGTCCTTGTGAAACCAGCTGTGCACCCCACAACAGTGACCCCACAGTTCTGGGCTGTTGGCCCCTAAGGTGCCTATCTCACAGCCTGGAGACAGCAACTCAGCCTTCCTCTCCCTGCCTAGGCCTTTCTTCTCACCCCCTGCTGACCATGAGTCAGTGGTTTTTATCCTGCCTCCTGATCCCAGCTGCAGCTGGGGCCTTTTAACCCAGCTGAGCTCCCTGCAGTAACCCTCTGCTAGGGCTTTTAGCTCTGCATTCTCATGGCTGGGGCCAGCCCCTGCCCTGGAGCCTCCTGCCTGCAAGCAGGGTTTACTGTGCAGAGGCAGGGCACTCTAGGGGTTTTTACCCCTGCCCTGCCACATCTGGGAATAATGGCAATTTCCTACCTCACAGGGATAGGATGAGGATAAATTCACTGTAGACTAGGAGGTGCCCATGGGCTCCATATAAATATCCAGATGGACAGCAGCATATTGCAAGGAAAGTAAGAGGGATGATGGGTACATTTGGATGGTTATACCCAGAATGCCCTTTCAGCTCCTAGCTATTGCATGAAACTGTATGAACCAACCGAAAGGTTTGAGGTGCCTATGCAGTGGCTCTTTATTTTGTGCGGCCAACAAATTTACTAAGCAGCTCCTGAATGTGACGTGATTAATATTAATGGTATGCCGCCGTCACTGTAGAGAGTCTTAAATGACCATAGTCAAGTGGTACAAGGCAACAATTCTGGTCATCTTTCACAAAACTCAAGTCTAAAGAGAGATTGGAATGATTTTAAAGAGAGAGGTTTTAAAGGACAGTTTTTCATAGGCATAGTTTGACTTCTCTATTTGGGGGGAGGCGCTGCAGTCAGCCAATGGGTCAAATGTGGCGGGGGGCAAATTTCACACTTGTCTGAGGCTTGTAGTTTAGGGGGGCAACATCCTCTCTTCCCCCCCAAACTATACCCATAGTTTTCATATTTATTTAAATGCTCTCTTGAAGCATTGACCAACCCATCAGAACAGTGCTAGTTCAAGACACCAAGTTCCTGGGTGTCCTGACTCATGTTCCCCCTGCTCTAAGCATTAGACGACACTTCTTTTCTCTCGGCTGCTAGCAGTCAGGCTGGGAATATTACAGGCTGAGATTCTCGTGCCCTGTCTGTGGAGGGAGAGCAGCATTGCTCTTATAGCAGTTGCTGATCAATGCATTGATCCCAGACAGCAAAGCCTTTACACCACTTGAGAGTAAAGCGTCAGATACTTGAGCAGGGGGTTGGACTAGATACCTCCTGAGGTCCCTTCCAACCCTGATATTCTATGATTCTATGATACTGCCAGCATCTAGTAGAGGTGGGGATAGAACACAAGGACCGCAAGAGCAGGAGAGAACTGGAGGAAAGCAACAAGGTATGAGCTTAGTGCCTGATTATGTGAGCCAGATATAGGATTTTTTTGCAGGTCCCAGTTGGATTTGTTTTTTTTAAGGAGGCCTCCCTCCCTCAAACTCTCCTCAACCAAAGCATTCACACAGCAAACCTTATACACCCATATGAAGGGACTGAGTCTGCAGTCTTTACATAGGAAATGTTCCCAGTGAATGTAGGATGTAGACGCACTTTTAGGACTGGCTCCCAAAGTGCCCACTGATGCCTGCGTGCTGGACATGGGTGTCATGCCTCCAAAAGATGATGGGGGTCTTACCGAATTGCTTTGCATCTTGAGGAGGGAAAATTTTAAAAGTGTGGGGGTTGGTTACGTTCAGGTCACCAACTGAAATACAACCCTGCTGCAGCCACCATCTTTCTCCAATACCCTTGAGCTGGTTTAGTTTGTGTGACTATCAGACTCCCAGCACTAAATCAGAGCACAGACCCCCTCTCTTTCTCCCAAGCTGGGCATCACCGCCCCTTGGGATATAGGGCATCATTTCTCTCCCTTTCACTTCCCCTCTCCTGTCTGTGATGGGGAAATGTTACATCTGTTGATCCTACAATGCTGGATCTATTTCTCTCCTGATCCAGGCCAGCATCCTCTGCCTGGCCCACCATGTGGACAGAACAGGGAGAGGAGCCATAGATGGAATTCAGGTGCAATACAACAGGGCATGGCCTGGGAATTAGCTCCAAGGTATAGAATGTCTTGGGAGTTGTGGATATGGCTGGTCTTGGGGAGATCTGTTACAGTACCTGTCTCTCTTCCACCCCTTATGGCCTTTGCTAGGAATTGTCCCTTCAGGGCCCATCTGGACAGACTTCGGGCCCAGATTGTCCAGCCCAGAGTACGTGCCACAGGTTGTGGGAGCAGGCCCTGAAAGCCAGCAGCGAAGGGCTGTCACCAGCTTTATATCCCTGCTTCCCTCTTTTGTGATACTTTCTTGGGGCATCCAAAATGGTAAGTCATCCTTTAGCATAAGAGGGGTGTCTTGGTGCTATATTGTATGGCAGCTCCCTGCCAGACAGACAAACCCCTTTGAATTCTTCCAGTCCTTCCAGATTAACCCTTGGTGGATGTGATGGACTGTCCACTCCACCCTCACCCTGCATGGATTAACGGAGGCCAGATGGGCCAAATAACCTATTAGGCTGAGAGGAAAGCCATACTTAAGGGAAACTTGCCTGTACAGGAACAGATGGGGCTTCTGTAAAGCCAGGGAGCTGCTAGCAGAAAGGAGGGCGTTGTGTTTGAGACTATGGAGGATAGTCCACCGTTACTCCCTGAGAGGAAGGAGTTGGGAGGCTGGCAAACCCAGAACGTAGGAGAGAGCCAGAAAGGTAGGAAAGGCTCAGGGGGAAAGCAGCAAGGTAGGACAGCGCAGGCCTTGGCTGATGATAAGAGGGAATCTAGAGTAGAGGGTGGGCCTGGGTTCTCCTGCCAGCTGCTGAGGACATGGCCTAGGCCACACAAAGGACAGACACCTGCCTGGGGTGAGTTGTTCCAGAAAGACTTTGTTATCCCCTGGGAAGTGGGAACAACACAGAGACCTGGTCAGAGGGCCAAGTCACAAAGAGGAGGCTGCAGTTCCTGGTGCAAAAGGGGCTCGTGGGTGGGTAAGGACAACGAGTCCGGACACCGCCAGAGGGGGGCAGCACCTCGCAGAGCTAATCCCCAGGATGGCCAGGAGGAGGCGCCACTAGCAGTTTCATATACCCGCATGGAGATAAATGGGTAATAAAACAAGAAGATGTTTATTAATAAAGAAGATGTAAATGATACCAAGCAGGGACAACAGAAAGCGAAAATGGTTACAAATAAAACAAAAGTATAACACTCCCAAGAGTCCATATAGAAACTTAGCCGGCTCCAGGCTTTATCTAAAGCAGTTTTCTCGCCTTCATCTGCTTCTCAGCGTCACCAACCCACATGGCTGGGAATCCACCATTCCTAAATGCAAAGAGGCTGACTTCTCTGTCCCCCATATGGCAACCTTTATGACAGTGTTTCCCAGAGGGTGGAGCCTGACCTACCAGTGGGTCATGGAGAGATTTTAGATTGGTCACCACATTCAGGGCCAGATTAACCCATGACAGGGCCCTGGTGTAGGCAAACATACACTTCTGGGTTGACTCTTCCAGTCCTGACTGGGCCGGGCCTAATCCGAATGGCACAGCAACCTTGTGCATCAGGTTGCAATGCCTGGAGCAGGGCACTGGACCTACCCCACAGGACAGAAGTTGCCACTGTGGGGTGTGTGGGGTGGCCTCACTCTCCAACCCCCTCCCTACCACTCTGGAGCCTCCTCACCATACCAGGCTGGGATTATGGTTTTGGGGCCCGGATGAAGGGTACATATATGTAATGGTGGGTCATAAAAAATGACAAAATGCAATTAGTGGGTTATCCCAGGAAAAAGTTTGGGAACTGCTGCTTTATAATGATTCCCATGGCCTCTCTTGGAGGGAGGACAGTAGACAGTTGAAAGCTATATTTTGCCACATTCTGGAAAAGAACCTTAGCACAATCTCAGGCCTAGCAAACTGGCCCCAGGATCGAACTGTGAGGCCAATAAGCAGTATGAGGATATGAACTGTGGTCTTTAGGAGGAACAAGTCTGAAACTGCAGCTTTAACCTTTAACGATCCACTGATCCATCAGCCCGCTGAAAGATTGCTGAGCCGATGGAAAGCCTAGCAGTCTACGGCATCCCACAGCAGCAGGATGCGCTGCAGTGAAATCTTTCAGCAGGTGGCACATCCAGCATTGTGATGTGATTACAAGTCTTTAGTATGAGCCTGGCACTCCCTCTGGTGCCTTCCATAGGAGGCTCTCAAAGTGCTTTACAATCATTAAGTAACTTTGAGATGGGTCACTATTATCCCTACATTACATATGGGGAAACCGAGGCAGAGAGAACTGGAGTAACTTGTTCAAGGTCAAAGGCAGAACTGCGACAAGAAGCCCCATCTGCTTCCCAGCGCTGTGCTTTAATCACCCGGCCAGCCTTCCTCTATATGAACTTCCAAAAGGCCCGTGTTATATTGGAGTGGCATCAATCTATTTTATGTGCTGCTACCTATAGTTACTCTGTGTGTCAAGTTATAGATCTCTAACACAATGTCCAGACTGTTACAGAGTGTTTATGTGTTTAGCTTGTTGTACCCTTCCCCCTCCTTGGAAACGAGTTAAGGGCTGTTATTCTCAGCACACAATTATTATGTGAAGATCAACGTCTGCCTGTTTCCACCAATTGAAGTAAATACAAGAGAATTGACTGTAAATTCCAATTGTTAAACACCATTTGTCTCCGTGTATGGCTTTGCTAAGGACACTGGTGTTTGTGACTTTGACTGAGGCGTGGCACATCCAGGCTGGCTAACAAGGAAGACAATTGTTTTGATGGACAGACAGGTGGATGAGCAGCATATTAGGTCTCTGCAGGAATTAAAATCTGCATATTTACTGATGCACTGTGAGTATCTGTTCAAAGGGTTTTAAATCAATTTTGCTACTCACTTTCATAATGCCTGCTAATTATAGGGTGCTTTTCATGTTCAAGGTGCAATACAGACACTATCTAATTAATCCGCAGAACAGCACAGCAATGTAGGTATTAACCTCTCTGCTTCAGTTCCCCACCCGTAGCATAACCAGGCCCATGGAGACCTATGTGTGGAGGCAGCTTTTCAGTGCTAGCATCAGAAGTCAGGCATTGATGATTCCTACTTCCATGTCCAAACTAATAGACCATGCCTCTAATTCAGTTCTCACTGCTTCTCAATGTTTTGTTTAGTTCTCTTAACAGGAGACTGAGGAAATAGGCTCCCTTATTTAGAAAAAAATCCTGCAGTGTTCTACAGGAACAGCTAATGCTTGCATTAGAGTAACTACGTTTAGTTCCTGTAGCATACTGTAATATTTTTAATAAAGTTCCAATCTAAATTGGAATCTTCTGATTGCAATAAGCAAGAGGCATCCCTTCAAAGTGTGTGGTGCTTGGGAAGCATCCTGGGGCCAAGTTACTTGCAAGAGATTCTCTTTAGTCAATGAGTAGTTCCAACTGCTTCTGCATAACACACACAAAAAGAGCTACTGCAGCAACTTTTCCTGTGATTTCCTGTCTCTGAAGCTAAACCACTTAAAGGTCCAATTCCCAAAACCACACACAGGCAACATTAAATGTGTTCAGAAAATCAAGAACATGGAAAATCAGGTGTCAATAGACCAACAAGGCATGCTGACACTCAATTAGAAAGAGAGGACAGCAGGTTCAGTTAGTTGGGATCCCATTGTAACTATCTCTGTCCAGTCAATTGATCAATTTTTGAAAAATGTTTTGAGGATAAAAAGTGCCTATTGTTGTTGTTGTAACATTTTACAGAGTTCGTAAAAACCAGTGCCAGGAGTTTCCCAGAATTGTTTGGACAGTGGCAAAGTGACTGTATAACTCATGACTGTTTTTATTTATTTGTTTGAGCAACTGGGAAACTGAAAAAGTATATTAACTTGTAATTACTAATATGATTGGGTTTATTATTTAAGTGCGCAACAGTGTACCCATAATCTGGATTCCGATCTTAAAATGGCACCAAATAAACACATTTATTACGATAAATGACACTTACACTAGGTTTACTAGCTATTTTTATGAAATATCAGAGAAGAACAATCAAGAATCTCTTTTTCTAAAGAGAACAATGGTTATATGGAGATTTCTTCCATACTTTCCCAAACAAAGTTTTCTTTTTTAAGGCCTCAGTTCAGAAGGGATTTAAGCATGTGCTTAATATTAAGCAAATGAATAATCCCACTGAGATCAACATGACTATTCATATGCTTAAATTTAGGCATGTGCATAAATGCCCTACAGAATCGGAGCATTTGATAACTAAAATAAATTTGACTGACCCTTAGTCTATATAAAATCTGTTTAAGATATCTCCAATTTTAAAAAATTAGAGCAGAGAACAGTTTTAGCTGCAAGAAACCAAATAATTTGCTCGTTTCCCTTAATCTGTCAAAAATGTTTCTTCAAAGTGTACCACAAATTCAGTATCAAATCATCATCACAATCACCTGCTATTCAATAAACAGCAATCATAGATCTGAGCTCTGGTGAGATTTGGAAATCTACACATCTGATATGTTTGGGGAACAAGGTTTGAGGGATCAGCAAAAATCACTGTTAGCTAGATTTTGTCACCCTTAGGTAGTCATCCCAATGGGACGACTCTCGGAGAGAAGGATGACTCACATAAATAATAGTGGCCTGAATACTGATTTGTTAGGCAAATAAATCCTGAATCTTATGCCTTATATCACAATTCAGGGCAACTGCACCTCTGTTCCCCTTCTATATCTAGCAAGGGCACCTACTGTGGACTTCTAGCTCCCCACTTGTCACCTCTCTTAGGCAGAGACGTGTGTGTTTCTCCCTCCTAAGCAGGATATTTCCATTCTACACAGCTCCCTATCTACGCTGTGAATTCCAGACTGTCTATGCAGGCCTGCTTTTGTTTTCTTCTCCGAGATGGTGCACCATGTCATTGCCCATGGTTGGGTTTCCACTTAGCTCCTTCTCAGCAACCACATTTGTTTTTAAGGTAAAAGCATTACAGAGAAATCATATTAGAAACACCAACAAAAGCCGAAACAAACCCTATGCTTATGCTAATAAATTTAGCAGAGATCACTCCAACTCCAGCACAGTCTCAGTGACCCAATGAACAGTCATAGCCTCACCAAGAGGGTTTTCTGTGGTCATGAATTCATATCAGCTGCTAGCTCAGAACATGCACCCCCAGAAATCTGTGAGTTCCTTCTTTTTTGGTGTTTTGATCTGTCGTCATGAAATAGGTGATCAGCAGATAAAATGTCTTCCCCATACCCGTCAGGGCAGAGCTTCAAAAGACTGCGTTCCCGTAGACTTTAAGGTCAGAAGGGGCCATCTTGGTCATCTAGTCTGACCTCCTGCATGTTGCAGGCCACAGAACCTCACCCACCTGCTCCTGGAATAGACCCTTAGCCTCTGCCTTTTTCTCAGGCATTGCTGCCTCAAGTATATTGTGAGAGATGATACGCACCACAAAGCGCCTGACTTGGTGTGGCTAACTTCTTTGCTCCTATTTTCCCTTCCCCACCTCCACCCCCATTTTTAGTTTTGGATACTACAGCTAAAGCTGGACCTACTCATATGGGGGTGGCGAAGGAATGCCATCCCTCTGCTCCTCTCCTTCAGTCCAACATTGGGGTCAGGTATGAAATTAAACTGTTCTGCAAACATGTTCTCCGGGCTTCCATTCTGTCTCTGCAAAACATGAACAAGGCTTTACCCACGGAAAACCATGACACGTAATTCCTCACCACTGTCGCTCCACTGGCGTTAACTGGGAGCAGGCTTCACTCCTTTGGAGTTAACGAACCAGAGCGGGAAATTCCGAGTGACAGGGCAGATGGATTTGGGGAGACCCGGGACAAGAAGGGCTGTTGAGGTCACTCAGTAAGGAGTCACCAGGCTGGGGGAAGCCAGGGTGAGAAGCCAGGCTGCTTGCAGGCTGGTTAGTGGTGTTACAGCTCTGAGCTGCAGCAGCAGCAGCATGGCATTAAGGCACCCAAAGCCACAAGATAGGCAGATGCCCTTACTGGTCTGGGTGATTCCCAAAACTTGACAGCGGCAGAGGGGACTGGGAGGGTTAACCCATTAGTGCTAGTAAAGCACTTTTAAGATCCTTAGATGAACATACTTTTAGAAAAGCAGAGGATTTACTACTATATCTAGCTAATTTTTTAAAATAACTCATACCCCCCCCATCCGTTTTGTTTAAGTTGCCGTCCTCTTTCAGTTTTAGCAAGAGGCTTTGTATAATAGGGGCACATCATTCCATCCACACATCCTAAGAGATCTTTGCCTGTGCCTCAGTGCTGACAACTCTTTTACCTGGGTTTTTTTGTGTTATATCCACTCTCATTCCTTTCTGCACTGGCCTTCCTTTTAACGGGGGCGTCATCAAATTAAGTCAAACACTGAAAAGAAAATCCTTACTTTTCCTAATGATACCTAAGATATAAAAATGTAAATTAAAAAAAAACTGTATTTTTCAGTATTTATGCTGTTTTGTTTATTATTTTGAACTTCCATCAGCTCAGAGTATGAAACTGGACTGGTCAGTTTCTCTTTTATTTATATTCAGTTTTACTTCCTGGTTTGCAAACCTTGTCCCACACACCTAGATATATAAATGTACAAGGTGTTTCACTGAAAATATTAATTCTCTTGGTATTAGATTTTACCAACCAAGCTCTTTTTTTCCAAACAAAACCTAAATATTGCATGTAGAGTATCAGGAGAGTCCCCTTATTTATTTTTGGGTGGGGAGACCATGACTGAGGGCCAGATTGTGCAATGTTATTCACTTGGGTAATACTTACACAAGTAGCCCTATGAAGTCAGAATCTGGCCCTGAATTTATTACTTTCGGCTAGATAAAATAAGAAGGCAGCTTCCCATAAATGTCTCCTCTGTATTTGTTGTTTGTGTTTTTCAAGAGTGGTCGTAAGTCTTTGGACCACTGGAAGGCATTCTTCAGCTGTCTACAGATGCAGTATTAATACTATCACAGCACAGGAGTTATGTGTCTAGACTGTATGGACACAGTAAAACTCTTTGCTTCCAAAAAGTTTTAGTGGAACAACTGTAATGCACATCCTAGAGTTTGCCTTCAAAACTATTTCAGAGCCAGCATGTCGGATTCAGAAGACGCTCACAAAACATGGTATTGTGCTGGCATTTATACAAGTATTAGCCTTGTATAAGTGCAACACAATACCACATTTTGCTCACCTGTGGAGGTAAGAGGGCACAATCACAGAACAGTCCGCTATCTAGAAATCAAAGTATGGGAATCCTAAATCATCAGCTTCTATTAGCTACTACAGTCACCTGAAACCATGTGTATGGAGCATATTAGCTACTGGGGATGAGGAACAGTGGTTGTTTGGGGAGGATTAAGCTTGGTGGGTATTTGTGTGCCTCAGCCCAGACCTCCCTGTCTCCCCATGCTGCAAGGGGACACTGATCCTGGAAATGCTGGACATTATTAGAATTGAATCCAAACTGAAACTTTGATCTGAACACCCCTGAACTTTGGGAAAATTTGGATCTGGATCCAAACTTTGCTGCTTGGGCCCATCCCTTGGCATGATGGGACACAGACATCATTACTCCCTTCTCTGTTCTTTGTCTCTTCCTTCCCCCTGTTCTTTTTTTTATCCCTCCTTCATTTCCAGCCTGGTGTAGAGGAACTAGGCTCTGATTTACCTGTCTTTGAGTGCTATTAGCACATTTCTCCAGTGACCGGAGATGGGGCACTAGATGGGGACGGCTCTGAATTACTACAGAGAATTATTTCCCAGGTGTCTGCCTGGCGGGTCTTGCCCATATGCTCGGGGTCTAACTGATCACCATATCTGAGGTAGAGAATAGGGTAACCAGACAGTAAATGTGAAAAATCGGGATGGGATGAGGGGTAATAGGAGCCTATATAAGAAAAAGACCCAAAAATTGGGACTGTCCCTATAAAATCGGGACATTTGGTCAACCTAGTAGAGAAGGAATTTTCCCCGGTCACATTGGCAGAGACTCCGGGGGGTTTTCGTGCCCCATGCTGCAGATGGAGGCGGGTCTCTTACTGGTTTGAACTAGTGTAAATGATGGATCCTCAAAATATCTGGGATGGAATCCAGGGCTTATTGAAGTCCATGAGAGTTTTATCATTGATTTCACTGCAGTTAGGATTTCACCCCCTAAACTGTCAGTGACAAGAGGTCTTGTGTCATTGTCCTAAGCAGACCAGGCTGCTGCATATTGGCCGTAGCTTTCATCAGTCTCAAATATTTCTTAAGTTTAATTAATTATTGTACAGTGTACTCTGCCCATCTATATTCCCCCAGCAGTTTCAATTGGACAAACTGCAAGATTATTTTTCATTTCCTGTCCTAAACTGTGGTGCTGTGCTGTTGTGTACCCGTGACCAGCTGTCACGTTCCGCCCCCTCCAGGGGGCAAAATGACTCCAGTTTATAGATAGCTCATAACACACTTTGGGATCCTTTGGGATGAAAGGGCGATTCAGACTCGTAAGATGACACCATCAGTCATGTCAGCAGCAGTTTGCATAAGGATAGGACGACAACATGGCAATTTACTATTCCTGTCATATGAAATCAGAGGGCTCAGAAGATATGATGTGAATTGGAGACTCAGATTAGAGCATGGCTTCTTCATGTCCCCAAAGTAGGGCAATGAGATAACACCAAGAGACATTATGGTGTCAATGGAACTGCTCCATCTGGATCCGATGCAAACTGAACAGAAGTAACATTTCATCAATACAGAGTGTTCTCGCTATGCAAAAACCACAGCAGAAGGTCTGGAGCAGTTAGATCCCAGTGAAAGTGCCAGAGAGAGGAAGGATGGTCTTGTGCTTAACGTACAGTCCCAGGAGTTAGGGGAACTGGGTTTTATTGCTGGCTTGGTTGCAGAAACGTGGTGTGACCTTGGGCAACTGACTTGCCCCTCTGTTCCTCAGTTTCCTCGCCTGTAAAACAGGGATAATTCTCACCACCCAGAATCTAATCCTCAATGTCAATAAACAACTGTCTCACCACACACTGAGGGGGCGGGGAACACTTTAGGCTTTTGGGCCTCCAAAGTCTTTCCAATCTGAGGCTGTTAGCTGCTGCTGCTGTTCCTTCTCACCAACACGTTGTAGACAGCTGGCTTGTAGCCTGCCTGCCTCTTGCACGCCATCTGATCCCTCTCACTTACTTTTGGCACACCGCGTTCTGTTATTTCTGCTTTGGGCTGAGGCCGTTTCCTGCCTGACTCCACAGTAGCACAAAACAAGGATGAAAAATGATTCAGACTGTACAGAAACCGCAAATTGTAACACACACCGCAACTTGTTGTCACTGCAAATTTGAGTGCCATTGTGACCCCATGCACCAGATTGCAACACCTCTCTCTCGACTTAGGCCCAGCCGCCACTCCATCACGGTGGAGGAGATTTGATGGACAGGAGCAGGGAGGGTTTTGGGTGGTGAAAGAAATAAGATGGAGCTAGGAAGTTGGGGAGCAGATGCACAGTGAAGCTGTCAGTGCATTTTGCAGGCATTTAAGTTTGAATTTGCAGCTCATAATTGTCCCCCATGCACTGTGGATGAGCAAGGGACTCAAGACGATAGACCAAAGGGAATAATTTCTTCTTTCTTTGAAAAATCTTGTGATATTTAGGCCACTCTCAGGATCTTTTGGATGCTGACTCTGGATTATTGCACTGTTGATGCTAGTTATACTGCATACTAGAATAGGTACCATGCTGAGAGGTGAGGAATCATCTGGGGAAATCCCTCTGGGCGTGGTTGTATTCAGAGAACTGGACAACTGTGTGTGGCGCTCGGGTCACATCTTGACCATCTCTGAAAATAGGTCTGAAGAAGCACTATTAAAATAATTGTTCGCACTTATATAAGAAGTCTTTCCATCCATGGGGTCTTGTACAAACATGAATTAACACTCCATGAGGCAGGAAAGCCTTATTAGACCCATTTTGCACAAAGGGTAATCTAAGGTATACGGTGGTTAAGAGATTTCCCCAAGATCTCACAGTGAGTCATTGGCAGGGCACAAGAGTCCTGCTTTCACATCCTCTGCTCTAATCTCTCCGGTCTAGTCCAAACTCTCAGAGAAGTAGTTACCTTGTGAACTCCAATTCCCAGAATGCACTGAATGCAGTCGTTACTAGCCCATTATTTTTACCATTGTTGTGAACAGTAGTATTTTATTATTCTTTCAGATTTATGTTAAAACAGTGTCCAGAGGCCCAGTCAGGATGAGAGACCCATTCCACTAGGCACAGTACATATTGAAAACACAGTCCAGGCCCTAAAGAGATTGTAGGCTAAGACCAAAAGGTGAAAAGAAATACTGGCAATGGAATTGTACTTAGTAGCAAGTTGGGCATGTTGAGGGCTGAAGGGCCGGGGGGGCAGAGGGTGCGTGCTACATGAAGTGAAGCTGTCCCAGTCAGCCCCTGGGATACACCTGACAAAACCCAGGGCTAATCTACACTAGGAACGCTTCAGCGACGCAGCTGCACCCATACCGTAGACTGCTGAAGCGCTGTCTGGTGAAGATGCTCTATTTTGGCAGGGGAGAGCTCTCCTGTTGGCATAATAAAACCACCTCTGTGAGCAGCAGGAGCTATGTCGGTGGGAGAAGCTGTCCCCCCGACATAGCACTGTCCACATTGGTGCTTAGGTCTATGTAACTTACATCACTCAGGGGGTGGCATATTCACACTCCTGAGCAACATGGGTGATACTGACTTAACCTGCAGCGTAGACAAGTTCTTGTGAACTCTGGGCTCTGTAGCAACTTCTCTGCAACAGCAGCTTCCTGGCACCCTCTAATGGAAAAAAAGAGTCACTGTACCCCCACTTTTCGTTTCTGCATTTCTATTTTTAATCGACTATCACAGTAATTACTTCCAGGCAGATGAGGGACGCCTGGTGCCAACACACGCCCAAAAGAATGTGCTGAACCAATGTCAAGGCCCCACTGGAGAACTGGAGGTTGCCTGGCCAGACTTGCTCAGCTCTGGAAATTAGCACTTAAACAGATTGCTGCCTTGAGTTATTTAAATGAAAAACACTAAATCAGCTCTGCCTTTTGTGTCTTAATCATGAATGAAATACACATGCAAGGGACTGTGTAACATTTGTCTTCAATGCAGCCCTTTTCTTTCCTTACTCTTTGCACAAATGAATATGACAGTATTCTCCGATAGTGGCCCAAATGCTGTACTTATGACTGACGTTTTCAAACATAGGGTCTGAAAGCTACGCTCCTAAGCTCATCTTTAGGCTTCTCAAAAAAGAAGGCTGTTGTTTATTTTTCAAAAGTGCAGGGTACCAAGCAGCTCCTAATGGAATCATTGTTGAAAAACAGGTCACTTATTTAGGAGCCCAAATTTAATCTCCGATTTTAAAAAGACCTCAGCCTTTGTTGGTGATTCTGCTGTAGTTTGGGTTGTTTCTGTAGATACTGCAGTTTGTTTTAAGAAGAGATGCCACTTTAATTATGGAATGCTTTGTGCAGCTGATTTAGCTCATTGCTTATAGGAATCTAATGCTATCAGCAAAGTTCTGCACACAGATTTTTGCAAGATATAGCTGTCTAAGATTTGTTACCAGGGATTATACAGGACATTCAGAGAGAGACAGAAGAACCGGGCTGGTGGCGTATACAATAATAATTATGTGATGACCAAGCTGTCTAATATAGTGTGTTAGATATATGATCTAATAAGTGATATTAGACAGTCTCTTCATTGCTGCACTGCAGCCAGAGCTAGCACAATAAGCACTTCACACTGTAGAAAACTCTGTCAAAGCAGAGAATGGCTAGGGCTATTCTAATAGCCGAATGCAGTTTAGTACTATCGTCTATTACATCTTGCTGCGCATAACTCTGGTTTGGTACAGGGGAACATAAAAAGGTACAGAAGTATTTCAATGAGTCCTCTAAGCCTTTAAGAATTCAGTATTGTAATGAACTGGCTAGTGTGTGTGTGAACTACTTTTTAGACAGAATTATAGACAGCAGTCATAGGCTCCATATTGCCCACAGCAAAGGGAGATTCTCCTTTGGCTCAGGTGGTAGAATTATGCGTGTTTAGAGGAGAAGGTTGAGAGTCGTAGCCTTCTGACCAACATGAAGTTCCAAGGGGATGCAAATGCATTATCATGACAATCACAAAATTCTAGGTGTCGGTGGATTTGCCGCAGTATCCCGGAGTTTGCAGTCTGAATTGCAACAAATGGGATATTTCACCTGACAAAAAATAAATAAAGACAATTTGGCAAATGTACTGTGTTGACACTGGGAGTTCAATAACACCAACTTAATTCAGGTATTTGCAAGCAGATATTTGTCAGACCAGTTTTGTCACTGCAAGTCAGCCTGGTTCTCCTTCAAGTCTCTCCTCAGAATCCACCCCTTCCATAAGGTATAGACTATGGCTGTACTGATCTCAAGGACCAAAAGAATTGAAAGTGGTTATAAATTCTTTCACTGTTGAACATTAAAATAGTGATACTTAGGTTTGGAATTTTCTTTACAGAGGGCCTGGCGTTTCGGCAAACACTCCAAAGCGTTCCTTCTAAAGTTGAAAGGTTATTGATCAAACCCAAGAAAGAACAAAAAATTAAAACAAGCATTTATACTGAACCTGAGTGATGATACAAACCAAAGTTAATTACAGCCTATTAAAGTCTCTCTCATTTTGGAGGCAATATATCAAAGTGAATTATTGTATTAACCACCATTCTTTGAATCAACGGAAAGAGTTAATTTTCCTGGCTGTCCTGATGCGTGAAGGGTATTCAGTTCTCCTGTTTTTAACGAACAGATACAGGGTGGTGGAGAGACAGGATAGTAAAGGTGGGGGAAATACGGCTTTTGTTGAGGTTTTAGGAACTCTGGGTGGCCGATGCTTTGGCCGCAGTTGTTTGGTGGCTGCTCAAAGCATTTGCCCATTGCTGTGAGAGCTGCTGCTTGTGCCCAGCCTTGCTTCTACCTTGTTACAGTCCTGCTCCTGCCTCATTCCTGCCTTGGACCCAGCCTTGCCCCCAGCTTGACTCAGCCTAGATAAACCTGGTTCTGACCCTTGGCTCTGATTCCTGACTCTAGACTTCCTGACTTCTGGCCTCTGGCCCCTGACGCTGGCTCTGACTGTGGGCTCCTATTGCTGGATACCGACTCCTGCTCCAACCACTAGGCCAGACCTCCCATGTCCTGGTCCCTGACAGCTCCCCTCAATCTCATTGTGCCTGTTGGTGTCACCAGCCTGCTACGTCTTCTCTCTTAGACTGGAAGCTTTTTGGAGCAAGGTTTGTCAATGTGTATGTGTGTGTGTTTGTACAAGGCCAAGCACAACAAGGCCCAGCTTGGCCTATCGGTGGGGACGCAATATAACTATTCAGTAGTAATGAGAAGAATCAACCCTGGGTCTCACTGTCCCCTTGGGCTTCTGCGCTTCGTCCCACCTTCCATGATTTTGCTATTGGATAGTGTTAGTCACCACAATGCCTGCTCCTTACCACTGACTGTCTCTTTCTTTTGTTGTCCCCATGCCATCCCGAACGTGGTTCTTGCTCTGCTTTTGTTTTCAGGCCAGTGTTCCAGTTTCAAGCTGTGTCGAGATTACTAACCTCTTCCCGAGTCCAAAGGCAGCTACTGATCCAAAGCAAACACTGCAAGATGAGAGATTTGGTGTGTCAGCCTCTTCCCCTCCCCCCGACCTCCACACACATTTGACATCTCTATTAGCATCCATTTCCCCCTCCCACGTGTCAAGATTAGCCAGCAGCTACCCTTGCTATTCCAGTCTCAGAGCAGAGAGTGACAACCCATGCTGAAATCATTGTACCAGAATGCATGAACTGGTTTTGGGTTGCAGACCAGGGGCTCTTAGAGACTTGACTGAGACCACCAACCTCCTTTTTTTCACGGGAAACCGTAAGACACAGTTGCACCCACATCTCTGGAAGTGGAAGACTAGTGCGTTAATCCAGCATGTCCCTTTAAAACGCTGACTGGAAACCTTTTACTTTTAGAATCCCCGTTTCCACAGCAACAACAGACCCAGCGCTCTCTGCAGAGTTTGGGGTCTATAAATACATTCGAGATCTATAGTTGTGATATTAGCTATGACGACTACAAAATTGCATGTGGTAACGAAGTAAAAAGACCAGTACTGAATAGAAACAAATTAGGTGAGGTTCACAACTTGTTCAGATTGTTGCCTGAAAAAAAGAACAACTGAAAAATAATGCACAATACCTAATAAGATCCTGTGTCTTAGGATAATTTTATGTGGATTTTAATTATAATTTTTGGAAATTATGGACTGCAGTCTAAATGTCTCTCTTCCTCTCTGTGTATTTTATCTGGTTATTTATTTAGGAAGTTTTGTCAGGTTTACAGACCCTGGCCATGCAAATATCATACAAAATAATAATCATTACAACAGTGAGCTTTTGTTTAGATATATATTATACAGTCTTATAGTCATCAGATCTCTCTGTTTAACACGGTGTTACTATATTACACAATGAGCAGCTTTATTGTACCCATGACAAGTTTCTGGTTATTTTACTAATTTGAGTGAAATCTCAGTCTAGGCTGTGTGCATTTTAAACACGTTAATCTGTGGTTGTTTATGTAATTTTTCTTTTAAATAGCCATTTTTGTGGAACCCACTTAAAAACACTGTGTGAACGCTTGCTGTTTGTGGAAAAGCAGCTAACACTGAGCTAGATTTCAGTACATTTACTCCTGTTGCTCATGAGTGGATCTTTGGGCTTGTCTTCACTAGTGCGGGGAGAGATCGATCTTATGGTGATCGATTTATCGTGTCTCGTCAAGACGCGATAAATCAATCGCCAGCGGCACCCCCGTCGACTCCGTAACTCCAGCTCGCCAAAAGGCGCAAGCTGGAGTCGACGAGAGAGCGTGCCACTGACCGCCACCGCCGTGAGGACGGCAGGTAAGTCGGCTATAGATACGCCGATTTCAGCTACGTTATTAACGTAGCTGAAATTGCCTATCTACAGTCGATCCCCCGCCCTAGTGAGGACCAGCCCATAGAATCATAGAATATCAGGGTTGGAAGGGACCTCAGGAGGTCATCTAGTCCAACCCCCTGCTTAAAGCAGGACTAACCCCAACTAAATCATCCCAGCCAGGGCTTTGTCAAGCCTGACCTTAAAAACCTCTAAGGAAGGAGATTCTACCACCTCCCTAGGTAACCCATTCCACCCTTCACCACCCTTCTAGTGAAAAAGTTTTTCCTAATATCCAACCTAAACCTTCCCCACTATCCAACCTAAACCTTCCCTTACTGATTCAGCACAGTATCCCTATCCCTTAAGTGCATGCTAACTTTAAGTGAATTTAAGTTCCAAATGCTTTTCTGAATTGGGATCACTGACTTCAATGAGCCCACTTGTATAGGAAGTGTGACAAAGCTCCAAGTCTGTACTTGTGGGTCCTGTGCTTCCTGACAAATTTAGGGGCCTCAGAAACTCATCTAGGCCCCAGAGTGACCTCCCTTTCTCAGTATAATTGGCAAGAGTCACCACCTAGTGAGTTGCCTTCATCACAGGCCAGTATGGAAGATGGGAAAGGGGGGAGCCCGGGCCCGCCCTCTACTCCGGACTCCAGCCCAGGGACCCTAATAGTATCAGCTAAGATGGCTGACCTTTAGGCACAAAACACAATACAATTCCCTGGGCTACTTCCCCACAGCAGTCCCTGCTTCTTCAAACTCCACTTCACCCTTACCTCAGGGCCTCCTTCCTTCAGTCTGATATGTTGTCTACCACTCAGTCTCACCAACAGGATAACTTCCTTCCACAGCTCCTGACACCCACACTCACCTGACTAACTGGGAGGTTTTTATCTGGTTTCAGCCAGTCCCTGATTGGCTTCAGGTGTCCCAATTAGGCTAGCTGTTTCTACTCCTTTCTAGAAGGTTCTTAATTGGCCCCAGGTGTCTTGATTGGCCTGGAGTAGCCTTTGTTTGGCTATCCAGGGAACAAGGACCTGCACATCCTGAGACTAATATACCTGCCTTCCAGCACTCTCCTATATCCTTCTGGTCTGACTCCGTCACATATCCCTCCCCCCTGCTCAACACCAAGGAGTTGGGCAACTTGGGTCGACATACAGTGCACCCGTGATAAGCCATCTGCGTTGCCGTGGCGACTTCCGGCTCTGTGTTGTATGCGGAACTGAAAGGGTTGGAGGGATAAGAACCATCTAGTCACTCTTGCATTTTTCTCCTTGTTCCGCTGCATCCACTGAAGAGGGGCATGGTCAGTCACGAGGGTAAACTGTCTACCTAGCAGGTAGTATCGCAGTGTTTCCATGGCCCACTTAACGGCAAGGCATTCCCTCTCGACCACAGCATACTTCTGTTCCCTTGGGAGAAGTTTTCTACTCAGATAGAGGATTGGATGTTCTTCTTCCCTGACCATCTGGGATAGGACAGCCCCTAGTCCAACTTCAGATGCGTCTGTCTGCAAGATGAACTCATTAGTGAAGTCTGGAGCTATAAGTACAGGGTCACTGCAAAGGGCTGTCCTTAGATCTGTAAATGCCCTCTCTGCTGTGTCTGTCCATCGCACCATCTCAGGTCCCCGAGCTTTTATGAGATCAGTCAGGGCACTTGCCCTGGTGGCAAAATGGGGAATAAAGTGTCGATAGTACCCCACTACCCCCAAAAATGCCCGGACTTGTTTCTTGCGAACCGGTCGGGGCCAGTTTTGGATGGCCTCTAGTTTGTTTAGTTGGGGTTTCACTACGCCTCGTCCCACAATGTAGCCCAGATACTTCGCCTCCGTTAATCCTATGGCACACTTTGCGGGGTTTGCGGTAAGGCCAGCACGCCTTAGGGTATCTAAGACAGCTTCAACCTTTTCCAAGTGGGTTTCCCAGTCTGCGGTATGAATAACCACATCATCCAGGTAGGCAGCTGCATAACTAGCATGGGGGCGCAATAGCTTATCCATAAGGCGCTGAAAGGTAGCTGGGGCCCCATGTAGACCGAATGGAAGGACTGTATATTGAAACAGTCCATCTGGGGTGGAGAAAGCGGTCTTCTCCTTTGCGTCTTCAGCAAGGGGGATCTGCCAGTACCCTTTAGTTAAGTCTAGAGTGGTCAGGAAGCGGGCATTTCCCAGTCGGTCCACTAACTCGTCTATCCGGGGTATAGGATATGCATCGAACTGGGACACCTCATTCAGCCGACGGAAATCATTGCAAAACCTTGTGGAGCTATCTGGTTTGGGTACTAGCATGATCGGGCTAGACCACTGACTGTGAGACTCTTCAATTACCCCTAAGTCCAACATTTTCTTTACTTCCGCTCTGATTTCTCTTTTGGCCGCTGGCACCCGGTAAGGCCTCATCGTTACCTTGGCCCCGGGGTTTGTAATGATGTGGTGATATGTCTCAGTTGTTCGTCCTGGCCGAGATGAGAATACGTCTTGGTTCCGGTTGATCATCTCGACCACCTCCTCTCTTTGGGCTGGTGTTAAATCAGGAGACACCTTCACCTGCTTGGGGTTTTTGTTCTCCTGTAATGGGTCCTTTTGAGCAACTACACACGCTTCTTGGGTACGCCAGGGTTTTAGAAGGCTGATGTGGTACACTTGTTCCTGTTTTCTACGTCCGGGTTGTCGTACCTTATAATTTACCTCTCCTATAGATTCAACTATTTCATAGGGTCCCTGCCACTGGGCCAAGAGTTTACTCTCTGCTGTGGGTACTAACACCATTACTCGGTCTCCGGGTTGGAACTGCCGAACCTTTGCTTGACGGTTGTAGTGTGTTTGTTGGGCTTTCTGGGCCTTCTCCAGGTGCTCTCGCACTATAGGGGTGACTCGGGTTATACGATCTCTCATTTGTAATACATGCTCCACTATATTCTTCCCTGTATTAGGCTCCTCTTCCCAAATTTCCCTAGCTATATCTAGTATGCCCCGGGGGTGGCGACCATATAATAGCTCGAAGGGAGAGAATCCAGTGGAGGCTTGAGGAACTTCCCGGATGGCAAACATAAGGTAGGGCAACAGGGTATCCCAGTCTTTTCCATCCCTACTTACCACCTTTTTGATCATGGCCTTGAGGGTCCGGTTGAATCTCTCTACCAGGCCGTCGGTCTGCGGGTGGTAAACTGAGGTTCGCAGAGTCTGGACATGGAGCAGAGAGCAGAGGTCCTTCATCAGCTTTGACATGAAAGGCGTTCCTTGGTCCGTTAGAATCTCTTTCGGTAGCCCAACTCGGGCAAAAATTTCCACCAATGCCTTTGCTATGGACTTGGAGGCTGTATTTCGTAGGGGAATGGCCTCTGGATACCTGGTTGCATAGTCCAAGACGACAAGCACATATTGGTGACCTCGAGTTGTCTTCTCTAGAGGCCCCACCAGGTCCATGGCCACCCGCTCAAAAGGGATCTCAATTATTGGTAGAGGTATCAACAGAGCCCTTAGATGTGGTCGAGGGCTGTGCAACTGACACTCGGGGCAGGAGGCGCAGTACCGCCGGACATCCTCATGTATTCCTGGCCAGAAGAATCTGCGCAAGATTCGCGCTTGGGTCTTTTCTACCCCCAAGTGTCCCCCAAAGAGGTGACTGTGGGCGAGACTTAGTATTGCCCTCTGATGTTTTTGGGGTACCAGGAGCTGGTTTACTACCTCTTCCTGTATTTGAACCACCCTGTACAGGAGGTTCTTCTTGATCATGAAATAGGGCGCTGGCCCTCGGGCCTTACCCTCCACGGGCTCCCCATCTATCTCAGCCACCTCTCTTCTGACATTATCATATCTGGGATCTTCTGCCTGGTCTCGCCCGAAAGTCTCTCTTCCAGGACCTATCGACCCAAACTCTGAGGAACTGGTCTCTGCCTCCTCAGTCACTTCGGTGACATTAGGGTTGGGACTGGATTCTGCTTCCTCCTCCTCCTCCTCTCTGGGGGTCTCTTTCTCAGTTCCCTGTGCCCTTCGGCCTACCAAGGCCATGTTCTGACCCTGAAGCAGAATCCGAGTGCCCAAAGCCTTTGCTACCCTTCTTTCTTTCTTGGTTTTTCTGCCCTTCCCAGAGGCGGAGAACAATTCGGGAGATATTTCAGCAAAGAAAGGAGGGTGATTTTCTGTTAGGGATGACTCCTTAACTTCAGAGTCTTCTCGTCTGTCCTCTCCCTCTGGTGGGAGCAAATTTCCAAATCCTGGGAAATCCCTTCCAATAAGCACTGGGTATGGGAGTTTTGGGACCACTCCTGCTTTTACCCCAGTGATGGTTCCCTGGATTTCAATCCTTACTGGGATGACAGGATAGTAGCTAACAGTCCCATGTACACAGGTTACTCCCGTACGCTTAGCCTGTAATAACTGGCTGCGTTTCACTAGTTTTCCTGAAATCAGGGTGACAGCACTACCTGAATCAATGAGTGCCATAGTTTCTACCCCATTCAGTTTCACTGGTTTTGTATATTGGTGTGGGGTGACTGCAACCCCGACTAGATTGATTAGGGTGCATGGGTCTGCCCAATCCCCAAGGTTACACTGCATGGGCTCCTCAGTGTTGGGACATTGTGCCGCTAGGTGTCCCCATTCTCCACATGCATAACATCTATAAGAGGCTTTAGTTGCTCCTTTGTCTCTTGGGTTAGGGGTCTTTACCCCATGGTTCCCCCACTTCTGGGTTCCCGGCTGTTCTGTGGCCACTACCTTCTTCCACCTGGGGCTCCCCGGATGCTTGGTTATCTGGCCTTCCTGGGTCAGGCCCAGATACTTCTTTTGGGAGAGGGCTTCTCTGGGTAGTTGGGACAGCTCTCGGGTCGCAATCCACCTCTCTACCAATGTGATCACCCCGTCATAGGTGGCAGGGTCATTCTGGCCCACCCATGCACGAAGATATGGAGGCAATCCCCTCATATAGTGGTCTATGACCAAAGTTTCCAACATTTCCTCTGGGCTGCAGACCTCGGGTCGTAACCACTTCCGTGCGAGGTGGATAAGGTCGAATAATTGGGACCTCGGAGGCTTACCCTCCTTGTACTTCCACTCATGGTATCTCTGTGCCTGTACTGCTGTTGTTACCCCTAATCATGCCAGGATCTCTGCTTTCAGCTGAGGGTAGACCATGGCAGCTTCAGCGGGCATGTCCTGATAAGCTTTTTGTGCTTCTCCGCATAAGAAGGGAGCGAGGATGCTAGCCCACTGATCCTGGGGCCAGGCCTCTCGCAAGGCAGCCCTTTCAAAGGAGAGGAGATAAGCCTCTATGTCGTCATTAGCTGTCATCTTTGGCAGACAACCAGCAGCCCTCCATACTCGCGACCCCTCAGATCCTTGGTTTTTGGTGGTGAGGACTTTCAGTTGTTCTACCACATCCCGCAAGAGGGCTCGATCCTGAGAGGTCTGCTCCATCAATAATTGGTTAGTCTCTTGTTGTACCCGCAGGGACTCCTGTTGTGCCATAGCCTGGGCTCAGGTGGCCTCCTGCTGGGCTGCAGTGGCTTGCAACAGTGCTTTTATTATGTCCTCCATTGTGGTGAGAACACCCCAAACCTGGTGCACTTTTTTTTGTTTGTTTGTTTTTTTGTTTTTAAACCTCTCCCTTTCTTCTGCCGCGCAGTGAACAGTAAGTCAGAAACTCCCACTCCAGACACCAGTTGTGACAAAGCTCCAAGTCTGTACTTGTGGGTCCTGCACTTCCTGGCAGATTTAGGGGCCTCAGAAACTCATCTAGGCCCCAGAGTGACCTCCCTTTCTCAGTATAATTGGCAAGAGTCACCACCTAGTGAGTTGCCTTCATCACAGGCCAGTATGGAAGATGGAAAAAGGGGGGAGCCCGGGCCCGCCCTCTACTCCGGACTCCAGCCCAGGGACCCTAATAGTATCAGCTAAGATGGCTGACCTTTTAGGCACAAAACACAATACAATTCCCTGGGCTACTTCCCCACAGCAGTCCCTGCTTCTTCAAACTCCACTTCACCCTTACCTCAGGGCCTCCTTCCTTCAGTCTGATATGTTGTCCTACACTCAGTCTCACCAACAGCATAACTTCCTTCCACAGCTCCTGACACCCACACCCACCTGACTAACTGGGAGGTTTTTATCTGGTTTCAGCCAGTCCCTGATTGGCTTCAGGTGTCCCAATTAGGCTAGCTGTTTCTACTCCTTTCTAGAAGGTTCTTAATTGGCCCCAGGTGTCTTGATTGGCCTGGAGTAGCCTTTGTTTGGCTATCCAGGGAACAAGGACCTGCACATTCTGAGACTAATATACCTGCCTTCCAGCACTCTCCTATATCCTTCTGGTCTGACTCCGTCACAGAAGATACTATTCAGTGTGTCAGGATACCAACATTTAGCTCATGGTATCTAGAGACGTGTTGATATTGCCCATGACCCCAGAACACAAAGAAAGATGCACTCGAAACAGGGCAGATTAATATTAACTACATTAGAAACAAAGGAAAAATAAATAACTGCCATATGAAAAAAGATCAGACTTGGCAGGAAAGAATGTATTTTATTTTCAAGGATCTGGCACAGATTTGTATACAGTGGCCAGAGAGGAAAGAAAGAAAAGAAACTGAAACACAGATCAACAAGTTATTTGCAGTTTGCATCTTTAAAAAGAGAAGCTCCATGTTCTTCAAAATACACTTTTTCATGCAATCAGTTTCCTTTTGTTTGTTTTTTAATGATGGTCTTAGAATGAAAATAAATTCCATCCTGTGACTTCTTTGTGGGTCTGACCCTACTGGTTAGGGGGTCCACAGAAGCAGCACTATAGTTGTTGATACTAGTTATTGGCAGTTTGCATAGAGGCACCCTGGAATGAATGGCTCCGTGGGCGATGAATTAATTCCATAGCGGTGATTTCTCCTGGTCAGGACTGAGGGCACAGCTCCTACTGGGTCTTCTTGTCAAGATAGATGGCCCCCAGTGTCCACACACATCTGCCTGGGCTTGGCTTTCTGAGACACGGTGATAAAATAGTTGATTGCTGGGGAAGAAGTTAGTGCTGAAAAATAGTGGGCCAATAAGTCCTATGGTGTGTGAAGTGCTGTCTGCGTCGGAGAGTCATTTCTGGAATACTTGACCCTCGACCTGTAGAACAGAAGCAGTAGACAGTTAGACAAGATGGCTAAGGCTCTGACTGCCAGATGCAGGGACTGGATGACAAGGGATGCATCATTTGATAACTGCCCTGTTCTGTTCATTCCCTCTGAAGCATCTGTCATTAGCCACTGTCCAAAGACAGAATACAGGGCTAAATGCACTACTGGTCTGACCCAGTATGGCCATTCTTATGTTCTTACAAATCAGGCTAACTTGAGAGCGACAAGTACAGTACAGAATGGCAGTGGAAAAACTACTTACATTACTGGAGCTATTCTAACACTGTCACTAGATCTGTGGAGACAGGCATGGTGAAGGATGACCTAGTGTTTAGCCTTGCTTGAACCAAGACTACTCCACACAGTGCTGGTACACCTTTGTGAGCAATTTGGTGTGTTGAAATTCCCTAGTGTGGAGAAGAGCTAGGAGGGCAACATGTGGAAGCTTGCTCTACTGTTTTCTGTGTTCTGCTGTCCCATCTCCTCTGAGTAAACAGAGGAACTCGCTCTTCAGAAAAGTCAATCCAGCACCTTTTACCAACACTAAATTACCATGAAATGCAATTCTACTCTGAGATGTGATCTGTACATTAAGTACTATGAGGTTCCATGTTTACTGTGTCTCACTGACGTCAGATCAATTGTGCTCATACCAGAAGAGATGATTTATCTAGTTCCCATCGCCACAGACTCGACCTGAGAGATCTGAGAATCAAGCTGGGTGCTTTCTGGCTTAAGCATGTGTGACAAATGTGGGGCATTCTGGTAATATTTGTAAGATTCCAGTGCACATCGTAGTTTCCTTTTGTGCTTTATTCTGTGATGCTCTGAGAGTAAAGAGCAGGAAACATGAGGGGTTTTGTTGTGTAGCTGTCGATTCCTTTGCGAACTCTGTCAGGAAAAATGTTTGATGTTTGTCCTGCAATAATTGCAATGTTTGGTTAGAAGGTATAAATTATATGGGATTGTTTTGGTTTCCATATTGGATGGTTTATGTTAATAAGTAATACAGCAGAAATTTCAAGTGTTGCAATGGAAAAGAAAACTTTTTGTTTGCCTTTGGCAAATATTTGAGCATAGAATTCATTCTCCTTGAGCATTTAAACTAATCAAGCATGTTTATTAAAATATCAGCAGAATGCACCGACACTAGGGATGTGAACACAGTGAAAGCAAGCTCATTTGAATATTCAAATAAACATTTGCAGAAGCACTTGTTTCCAGTGCTAGTAATTCTTTAGTTCTAATGGAAGGGTAAATGAATCTAGAGTGGTGAAGTATTTGTGTAAGTTAGTGTGGGGATTTGGAGTCAGTATCTGAATAAAAGACTCTAGTACCTCGGTCTAGGCGCACGCGCACACACACACACAAACACACACACACACCCCCTGTCAGCTAACCAGACACATGTGGCATAGAATTCACAACTTTGGGCTCCAAAAATACCTGGCATCTCTACTCAGAGAACAGCTGCATTAGCCCAACAAGAGGAGGGTGCTATAAACACTTACTAAACAACTGCATATCATATACTGTCACCTAAAATATTTCTCAGACTTAGATTGATAAAGGTGTGCTGAAATAGAGAGAAATTTAGAGCTGAAACCATAAGAAAATTTGCAGTACACTGGATGGGACAATGAGATAGAGGAAGACTTTTGCAGAGGAGAAGGTTTCTGCACCAATACTTATGACAGTGTGTTAAAGGCCAGAGGCCAGAGCAGGGTATAGATGAAGTCCATAGGTAGGCTGAAGCAAGGCCATGAACGTTATGGAGGACCTTTTGGATTGGATCCTGAGAAAAGGGTATTGGGGAAGGGAGCTTGTGGAAGTGTTTGAAGTTGGTGTTGATGTGGTTGTTTCTTTACACTAAGGCGAGCTGCAAGTGACGTTCTGTGCAGGACAAGGAGAAAGGGAGAGTATAGTCCAGGCAAGAAGCAATAGATGATTTCAGCAGAAGCAGTGCAGCATTGTGAAAATGAGGAGGAGGAGCTTTGTTGACATAGCAAATCTGGGCAGGGGAGAGTTTAGAGTTAACACTCTGAATCAAGGAGGGAGCTGGATAGGGTGACCAGACAGCAAATGTGAAAAAATGGGACAGAGGGTGGGGGATAATAGGAGCCTATATAAGAAAAAGACCCCAAAATTGGGACTGTCTCTATAAAATTGGGACATCTGGTCACCCTAGAGCTGGATGAGATGGAGCTGTGTGTTGAGGAGGCTGCTTTTGCCAGTCAGAAGCACTTCTGTGCATGACATATTTACCTAAAGCAAATTAAGAGGAATCCAGAAGCTTAAAGACATGAGCAGGTCTGACATTGTCCATCCACTGGAGGGCAGTAGCACACACGCACTCAAACCCCAACACATTACAAAGTGCTATTAATGAGCCCTTTTCAGCTTCAGCCTGGTATTTTATTTTGCAAAACTGCACACACTGTAACTGCTCCGTCTGCCACATCAATTTTGGCTCAAATGGAGTTTTTTTCAAATCTCAAAGGGACATTGTCACAACCGAAGGCCCAATATTTGGCCTAACTTTCTTTGCAAAGTCCTTTATTTTTTTTGCATGTGCTTCACAGCTTTTTTTTTAACAGACCAGCATCCAGAGCAGTCCTACAATAAATAAACAGTGTTTGTATGAATAATGAGGCGAGCATAGTATAACATTAACATTCCTCTCTACAGCCATTTGAATTGCTTAGATCTTACAGTGATGCCTATTTTAATGATTATTGAACATACCTGAATAGAATACAAAGAGGAAGGTGTGGGAGGGAAAATGCTAGGATCAAAGGGTTTCATAGCAGTCAGGACTGGGAAGTTGGAAATGGCTGCTGGAACTGAATAGCTGAAGACCTTCTTCTTCTGGGGAAGAAATAAATAACACTGTTTGTGGTAAATTAGGGGCTAGTCTACACTGGCAACGCTAAAGGTGGTGGCTCTAAAAAAACACCTCAGTGAGGGGCATAGCTCCCAGCACTGGTGCTTTACGGCGCTGCAACTTGCTGTGCTCAAGGGGATGTTTTTTCACACCCCTGAGCAAGAAAATTGCAGCCCTGTTAATTGCCAGTGTAGACAAGCCCTAGCCTCTCACACTTGGTAATGCTTCTCTCCTGACTGCAAACATTTTTATAGGCACAGAGCCTACATTTAGACATTACCTTATAACACAGGATACATATAAGTAGGATTAATACGTGCAGCATCCTACAAGCATTCCATAAAGTCTAAACACATTCGTATAACTCTATTATCTATTTTAACAATCTAACACACAGGTGAGCGAGACTGGTTCCTGCTATACATTTGTCAATGCAGAGTGAGGACTGAGGCCTTGGCAGGGGTTGGTACCAGATCATAGGGAGCATGTTTTCATATGTTTGTACAGCACCTAGCTCCATGGGGCACCAATCCTGTTTGTGAGCTCTGGGTGCTATTTTAGTATAAATATAGTAACAGATTATGAGTATGTTGGCAACAAAACGAGAGAGAACTATCTTTTAGTTTAGTTACTATTTATTGACTATTCCGATAAAGCCATCCAAGCTGTGCCTTCCAAACATGCACACTCATCATCCAGATAATTAACATTGGGCAAGAGAGAGAACGCAGGAAATAGGACAGTCTGAAAAAGTATAGTTTTGGAGTCTAGAGAACTTAGTTTTCACAAAGAAGCTCCCTCCCCCATACATACACACACCATTCGCTCCTCTGAATGACCTTTAGCTGGTGCCTGCTCTCTTGTGCAAGTTGTAATATGAGCTGTTATAACTATGATTTATACCTCTACATGTGGTTCTTTGCATTTTCCGATAGGCCAGCCATGGATTCTTGGTACCATGTCTCTGCTGCGACAGAATTCCTTTTGTTTTTTTAGGGCCTCATCCAAAGCCCTAAAGTCAAAGAAGACTCTCATTGACTTTAGATCAGGCCCGAGGCTTTTCTCCATCACCTGTTAGGTGCTTAAAAGGTTTAAGTGTGTCAGTCCAAGGGCAAGTACTCATCTCCTTGTTCTAGGGATTGGGAATGCATAGGGTGACCAGATGTCCCGATTTTATAGTCACGATTTTTTGGGTCTTTTTCTTATATATAGGCTCCTATTACCCCCCACTCCCATCCTGATTTTTCATACTTGCTGTCTGGTCACCCTAAGAACGCTACAGAAGCGGCACACGGCACTTCCTAGGGGAAGACAGCACTTCATCTCTTTTCTACTGAGCTCCTCTCCCAATGTAGTTGGAATCCATCAGAAGGAAATGCGTATCACCTTCCTCAACTTATGGCTCACTGAAATGAACAGACAGAAGGGGAGACCGGGTTTCACAAATATCCTCTCAAAGGTGTGTGTGGCGGGTTAATGTTAGAATTATAAAGTGACACAGACCCATCACCATAAAAGCAATGCGATGTAACTGTATTATACATGACACTATGTAGCCTAATAATCTTCCTCTGGCTGCCTACCTTTGCATTTTGAGGAGACCATTTCAATAAATGCAGCTGATAGAATTAAAAAAAAATCAGTTTAGAAGATTTTTATGACAAATTACCAGTGCTGCTACAAACTACTGTACAGCATTAATCTTATCACTGTATAAAATGAAATTACCAATAAACCATTACCCAAAGCAATAAGCCTGTTTAATTTTTACTGTGTCAGTACGTGAGAGTACACAAACCCATGTAAGAGGTAGGAAGGGACTTTTGTGTGGTTCCATGCACACATACCAGGGAACTCCCACATGATGAACTCAAGATATAACAAACTTTATAGTGAGGAACAATTGTTATCCTTGTTTAGTATTAAGCTAATACTATGCCTACCTTCAGGACTAGGTAAGTTCATGGAGGATAGGTCCAATCAATGGCTCTTAGCCAAGATGGTTAAGGACACAACCCCATGCTCTGAGTGTCCCTAGCCTCTGATTGCCAGAAGTTGGGAGTGGGTACCTGGGGATGGATCACTCTATTTTCTGGTCTGTTCCTTCCCTCGGACGCACTTGGCATTGACCACTGTCAGAAGACAGATTACTGAGCTAGATGGACCACTGGTGTGACCCAGTATGGCAGTTACTCTTCCATTAAGAGACAAATAAAGATATAGTCCCTGAGCCAAGGAGATCATAAAATGTAAAAATCAGTGATGGAAAACCCTTATTCTTACCTTGGGCCAATAATAAAGATGCTAGTTCCTGGCCTTCTCCACTGAAGGCAAGAAATAATAAAACAATGTGCATCAGAGTGAAGTTGTTTGTGGAGGGAAGGGGGGATAAATTGTCACTATGCGAGGGCTTCACTATAAGTTATGTTTTCACACTACATTTAAAGACACACCAGGGTCAAATGCCAAAATGTCCTTGACCATAGAGAGCTGGCTGATCTGATAGCAGTGTTGTTAAGATTAACATTAGTGTCAGTAGCTTTATTTCACTTAGGAGCTCATGCCATGCTATCTTTCTGATCTTGCCTGTTCCACAGATGCTTGGAAATTTGTATATTTCTCCATACCTTGCTATCTAAAACAAATGAAGCATGTGGGCAACCACAAAGAAATAGTGCCCCATAACTATACTCTTCCTCTGACTCCTTTGCAGAACCACACTATTTTCCACCCTCCTGGATGGCCCCTTTTGACAGAAATAAGAGGAGATAAGACACATTTGAAAGCAAGGGAATGACTTCCCAATCCATATGCCTCGGAAAATATTGAAACTGAAAGACACCGTCTACTCCAACGTTCAGGAGATAAGGAAATGTCAGAAAGAGGCTTTTTCAAGTTAACTGACAATAAGAGAAGCCTCCCTTCAAAAAGCGAAGAAAGAGGAGGCGGCAGATGGGAGATGATGTACAGCGGGAGTTACAGCCCAATATAGGGTCCCAGAAACTAGATGAAAAAGACAACACTAATATTGATCGGTTCCATGCAATGAAAATCCACTCCTGCAGCAAACCCTATCCGGAGCGGATGCGGGATTGCAGTGATTTGACTGGGACGCAGCAGTAGCTTTATTCCGTTAGCATTTATTGAAGGGGAACAGCCCCATGTGAAAAGCCAGCGCTACAGCCAGCCTAGGGAGAGGGGAAGCCGGGGCTCCCTTGCCCCGCTGCCTCCCGCAGAGAACAGGCTGCTGCTCTACAGCGCCAGCCCAGAGCCAGCCTCTGCAGTGGGGCAGCTCCTTGCCCCAGACCCCTGAGGGAGGGATCCAGACAGGGCTGCCATCCGCCAGGCCAAATTCCTCTGCCCGCTGGGCCAGCCTGACCCCGTCCCCCAGTCCCAGCCTGGCCCCGTCCCCCGGTCCCAGCACCCCCACTCCCAGCCAGCCTGGCCCCGTCCCCAGCTGCCCCAGCCCGGCCCCGTCCCCAGGTCCCAGCCCGGCCCCGTCCCCCGGTCCCAGCACCCCCACCCC
>ML677343.1:30717747-30802047 GCA_007922305.1 Dermatemys mawii | reverse complement strand
TGTTATCCCCCATCACTAACCCCCTTCAGGGTCCCTGTGTCTCCTGTCACCTCCCCCATCACTAACCCCTTTCCGGGTCCCTGCGTGTCATGTCACCCCTCACCCCCCACTAACTCCCGCCTGCCCCCTGCGTGTCCTGTCAACCCCCATCACTAAGCCTCCTGAGGTCCTTGTGTTCTGTCACACACCCCTGACTAACTCCCTCTCAAGTCCCTGCTTGTCCTGTCCCCCCATCACTAGCCCTCTGGCCCCTGCGTGCCCCATCAGCCTCCCCTCACTAACCCCTTCCTGGGCCCCTGCGTGTCCCGTCACACGCCTCCCAAGCCTCTGCATATCCTGTCACCCCGTCCATCACTAACCTCCTCCCTGCGGGTTCTGATTTCCCCCTCCTGGATTCCTAAGTGTCCTGTCACCTCCCATCACTAATCCCCAGGGTCCTTGCATGTCTCCACATCTCCACTGGTAATCCCTCCTTGGGTCCCTGTGTGTCCTCTCATTGCCCCATTGGAAACCATCTCCCTGGGGTCCTCCCTCTTTCTCCCCCACAGGGTCCTTGTGTGTCTCCTCATCCCCACCACTGGAAACCCCCCTCCCTACCGGGATCCCTGTGTGTCCGCAATCCCCTCCCCATCAGTAACCCCCCTAGGGTCCCTGTGTCTCACCCTTAATGCACTCTCCCTGACTTTTCTGGATTTTTATGTTTGGGACCCAGTCTGTATTGCTCTTAGGGTGCCCCCGTGTATCTGGCACTTACCTCTCAGGGTCCCATTCCCCTGCTTCCCCCTCCCCCCCCTTTTGTTTAGGCACTTTTCTTCACTCCCCTGCGTGTACCTTCCCTGTCCCAGGCGGGTACCAGCGGTGGTGGTAGTGGTGGTAGCTGCAGTAGCAACATGGTAGAAAAACGGTGCCCACGGCTGCAGAGGGACAGTGTATACCGCTGGTTCTCAGAACTGCCCTCCCCGCAGCGAGTAGAATTTCTCTGTGGCCTCTTGGACTTGTGCATCCCACTTGAACTGCGCTTTCTAGGTGCTTGCTTAGAGGACTTGGCCCGCAAGGACTATCACTCCTTACGTGACTCTGAAATCAAGGCCAACAACCCTGCTGACTTGGGTAGTCTCACTAACTTGACTGACGAGGTGGTGCGTAGCAAACTGCTGGTCTCCCTTGCCTTGTTGGGGTCTGCGCACCGAGAGGCAGCTGGAGTCCTCTTCCGCACACTTACCCATATTGATTCTGTCATCAACAACTATGGGCTGCAGCTCAACGAGGGCCGCACTGGAGATGAATTTCTCTTGCTCTTCACTATGGCATCCAACCACCCTGCCTTCAGCTTCCACCAGAAGCAGGTACTGAGGCAAGAGCTTACCCAGATCCAAAACATCATGGCCAGCACCAGCAAGAATCCCAGCATCCCTGCTCTTAGCTCCATGGCAACCTACCCTGGCTGCCATAAGGTGGGTATTGCAGCCTCAGATTCTTCCTTTCAGGGTTTGGGCAATATCTCAAGCTGTTTTCTTGAAGGCTTAAACAACATAGCCACATCTTTTCTCCTTCCTACCACTCAAACATTCTGTTAATAAGTGACAACCTAAGGGAACTGCAAAAATCAGTTGCCTAGTAGATGGAATGGTCAGGGATTCATCTAGGATCTTTGGGGTCTGCGTCATATAATCAGAAGGGGGACGTTCATCAGTGAGTCACAAGTAGATCAACAGATATGGGCTTGGTCTGCCTGGACTGCCTCACTTCATGGTTAGCTGATCAAAGACTAGCAAAGGAGAAGGATATGGAAAATCTAGCTGAAAATTGGAGTAAGCACCTGTCTTCAAGGATTATGGACTGAAGGAGGTAGGAATTAGGTTTGTTAGAAGTGCCTGTCTGTCTGGTGGCAGTGAAATTTTGGTGAGTCTAGGTCCCACTTAATTTTTCCTACTGGGTTATGGTTATCTAAATGCTGAACAAAATTGTACTGGAGTTGTACTTAAAGTGGCTGCTTATAGGACTGATAAAACTCTTATCGAATTCAGTGGGAGTTGGATCTTTGCTTGAGATGGGAAGGTTCGTATTGGAGGTGTCCTGTGACATTCCTTTGAATACTGCTGCCTTAAATTTGAAAGTTTGCATTTGTTTTGCTTTCTTAAACTTGGCTGTAGACATCTGGGTGCTTTTTCTCAACATTTTGTTTACTTGTTTCAAAGTATATGGAGCCAATAAGCAGAGGTTACAAGTTTACTTTTTGTTCAATTTCATTTTTTGTTGTGAATGAAGTATAGATGGAAAAATACTTCCTTACAGGCTGTAAGGGTATAATTAGGTGCAGGAGGAGCCTCCATACAAATACTTAATCTTACAGTTTCTATTCTGCAGAAGCATGACATCAAATCAAAATAAGGAACAGAACAAATATACAGACCTCAGTTACATCTTCCCCAATCTCTTACCTTCTGGGTGGTTAAAAGTAAAATTTACCACATTCAGAAGTTCTGTAGAAATAGGTTCAGGACCCAGTAAATACAGTAGACTCTTGATTATCCAGGACTGGGTTAACCAGGATGTGGATTAACCAGGATGTTAAAAAAAAATACGCGTAACTCGCAGGGCTGGCTCTGGCTTTGTTGCCGCCCCAAGCACAAAAAAACCCCTCCCACCAGGGCGCAGGGTAGCCGGTGAACTAACACCCCCTCCCTCCGGCGCAGGGTGTCTGGTGAACCAGTCCCCTCCTCCCCATATTTCCTACGGATGGTGATTATCTGGGATTTTATTAACCAGGATTAATTTTTTCTCTATCATCTTGGATAATCGAGAGTCTACTGTATGCTCAAGGAATAAAGACATGAATGCCTCTCAGAGCGTACCATTTTGGCCTTCACTAATAGTATACAATTTTTATCTAGCTGAGAGAGTCCAGCACCATTTAAGCCATTCTGAGATGGATGGAGAATCCATTCTACTGTTCTTTCTGGTAGCAATAAAAATTACCTTCTAAATAGTCCTTTTCCCACTGTGTTCAGAAGAACAATAACCTTTGGCGGGAGGGGAGTGCATCTTAAACATGGAATCATACATATGGTGTTGAAGAACACTGATAGTTTACATCGTAACAAAATTCTCTTCTTGAAGGGCGTACAAAAAATAGTGTCACTTTACTGTATATATTTGCATTGTCTTTTGAAGTTAAGAAAATCTGTTTGAGACAAATTCAGACTTTTTGGGGCCCCAGCCATCAGAGCTCTCTAAAGCAGGCCTGCACAACATGCGGCCTGGGGGCCACATGCGGCCCGCATGGGCTCATTGTGCCGCCTGCAGCAGGTGAGTAGGGGTGGGGCAAGCCAAGTGATGGGGTTGGGGGGGAAGTGGATGGAGGCGGGGGGGGGGGGAGGGCAGGGCTTTTCGGCCCGCAGCTGGTTTATTTTGCAGTAATATGGCCCTCGCTGCTTTCCAAGTTGTGCAGGCCTGCTCTAAAGACTTTCCCAGTGCCAGCCCTTCCCCATCATTTGTGCTGCTTTGCCAGAGCACAAACTATGCTGGGTTGGTATTTGATGTCAGCTAAACTCTGAGCAGAAACTCCTCAGGGTTCATCTTAAACACTGAGACTTCCCTTGTCACAAGGATTCAGTGGAACTACCTTAGACTTCCATGGTGTTGATACAGTGTATAATTTAAATAGCCTAATGATTTATCTGAAGTGTCTGTGACTTTAAAAGGTTGTGGTTTTCTAGCCAAATTGAAAACATAGTTTATTTTATATTTTTTGTCCATATAAAATCTAACTATTACTTTGCATTAAAGTAGTATTTTAATATAAATTCCTTTTTACATTTTGAAAAATTAAGAGCAACACTGAGTACATGTTCTGTCATCAAAATAGGCAGCATAGGCGCTGTGCAGTTATGCATATAGACCTTTGAACACATACCTAGATAAATGCACTCTGTGCATACTTATAGTGAGAGGGAAAACACACAGGCAGCGGCTGCCATTTTCATTCATTTGTGACTTTTAAATGTTTTAATGATAAGGATTCTTTATAGTTCAAATTTGAATTTAAAAATGAAAACACTTGAATTATCCATGGATAGCAGTGTCTGAAAAAATATTAATACATGTAAACCACCTTTATTTTCTTTATGCTCAGGTAACTCAAAAGGAGTCACATAATTTTACTAAAATTCAAAAACAAACTAACAGCTCAGTTTCTCCAGAGTCTTTTCTGAGCCATGAACAAGTATGAGAAACTTCAGGCCAAAGGAGTAATTTTGGAAGGAGCTATAAACCTCTGAAAATGCATTTATAATGAAAGTGACTCTTCCAGCACAAATATGACATCAGTGCTGTCATGGTATTTGAATGACATTTGTGTCGTCATGTTAATGTTATTTCCCATACAAGCAAGACACAGCTGGAAATAAAAAAATTTGTAATTGTCACTGCTGAAATAATTACAATTTACAGTCTGTGAAGTGTGTGCATATTTTGTAAGGATCGGGCAGAAAGGGTTAATATCCATGAAATGGTAAACTCATTACCTACATGGTTCTGTTATATGTTTACATCTGGAAGGAGATTGCATGTCCAGTTTGAGGTAGATCTAGATGTTGGACAGTTTTGATTCTGTGGATTGCTGATCCAGTCTAGTCACTTAAAGTTGCTGTAGTTTATTGTGGTGCTCTCTGAGTTAATTAGTAAGTAAGCATAATAAACTTGAACTAATTCAAATTTCTGGGTATCAAACAAGTTTTGCTTTAGATATCAACTGATTTAGGATATACTTTTTTTTTCTATATATGAAAATGGGTTGATATCAATTTTACTCCCACTGATGCAGGGATGAGAGATGGGGGTGATGTAGTTCAATAACTTTTCCTCCTCTGCCTGTCACTTCTATGAAACAATTTTGAACCAGGACCAAGATATACTGTACAATGGGGCATTCCAACAAACGGTGAAATAATGCTCCCTTAGGTGAGTAACATTTTGGACATCAGTCCTTCAACTGGTTCCATGTTGAGGAATGTCCACTGATTTCACTGTGGCTCTGTGCAGGTATAGGGATCTGACTGTGTGGAATCAGCTGCAGAATATGAGCCTTTTACATGGTAGTTCTGGCCATATTTTGTTTGCAGTTGCAAGAAAGTAACACATTCAGTGGTTAATATGATACTGTACTTGTGTGATTCTGTTGCAAATTGATATCTTATGAATGGTAGGTCAGATGCCCTCCAACTTCTGTACGAACATCTCTGTTCTAAGAGTGTAGCATATGATATCTTTCAATCATATTATTCCATAGGCTCATTTAAAACTTTGGAAATAAGCTGCTTAAGAGGGTTTCTATACTGACTGCTGGATCTGGTTTTAGTGATAGGGTCTCAATTTCAGATGCATGCAAAATAGTTTTGTTTTTATATTGTATTGCTGCAGCTGACTGAAGGAGAATATTTTTGAGGAACCAATAACTGAAAGTTGTAATCCTTTTATGGAACCAGATTTTGAATTTTTTTTTTTTTTTTTATTTGAAAGCTGAACCAGAGTGCTACAAGAGGCATATCTAGGAGTCTTGCAAAAAAAAGGGTAATAATTGGAATGTTCTTAACACTATTGGGTAACTCTGGTTTTAAACTGAATTTTTAGCTTCTGATCTATCATGAGGAATTATGTTTTATTCAGTCATTTACTATGTTAATACCTGTTTAGGCTAGAAATTGAAGTGTTGCTGTTCCCTTACCACATGACCCAGGCAGGAACTTAAGACAAGTGGGTGGTACCCCAGATGGGACAACGTGAGTCCTAACTTTCATTTGTGATGGTAACTGCATAGTTGGGTCATCAACGGACCTGCATTCAAATCCCTGTGCTCAAAAAGTGAGAGCCTGTGCTACGTGAGCTAAAGGAGCAGTTCTCTTAGCTTCAAGGCAATGACGTACACAGACCTCTCTGTGGCCTAACCACTTGTGGGTACAATGAGCAACACCGTGTTAATGTGTGTTACATATAGGTACTGAGTTTCCAGGGTGGAAAGTTGAGACTCCCTACTTGGACTATCATATTTACTAATGCTAATCCTAGGCTGCTTGTTTTTTCTCACAAAAATGGTTTAATAGGATGAATCAGGAAGGGTTTTTTTATAACCGCACAGGAAGGACTTGAAAGAGATAAAATAATTTCCATTAGTAGTATGTTCATTTTAACTTAATGTCCAATAGTATATTGAATGTTAACACGTGAATCTTATTTAGGAATTTAAAATCAAGCTTATCTGGAAATTGGACTGAATATTCCGTAGTGAGAAATCAAATAGAAGGAGCCAAAAAATTTTCATTGAATTCATAATGATGTTGACTTCCCCCCACTTTTTAAAAAATGCAGACTATGATGTTTTTTCTTCAGCCATGACATCATTGTATTCAAGTCCTTGTGTTTGTACACAATTTTTTTTCTAATTATCTACTGACTGTTATCAATTACAACTAAAGCAAAATTGAAGTAGGACACACTTCATCTGAAATAAAAGTGTGTACTGCAGGACACTGCACTGTTTTTCCTGAACCAGTCTCTAAACTGTTTTAGTTTAATCAGTGCTCAAACTGTGTGCAAACCACCCATGGAAAAGCAAAGCTAGCAATTGTTAACCACAGATAAACAAACATTCCAGTGTGCAACTTCAAAGGTGTTGAACAGCAACCTTGTTTTAAAATATTTAACCACTCTGTGAAAAATGTGTGTTTTTAAACATATGAGTTGAATTGCATAAATTGAGATGCTATGATTCTTTAGCTGTTTATTGGGGCAGGGTCTGTCTCTTTCTGTATGTTTGCACAGCACCAAGCACAAGGAGGCTCTGGTCCTGATTGAGCCCTCTAATTATTACTCCAATATGTCTAATAATAACTTTTCCCTTGAAGCCATGTCCTGTGTTGGTGAGTTGCAGAGTATAGTTTGTGTTTTGCCATTTTGAGGTTTTGTTGTTTTTGCTGAAAACAAAAGAAGTGCTAATTCTAGAGATGCTATTCCCATGAGTATAGTTAAGGGCTATTAGTGTTTCTGTTGTAGATTATTTTCAATTAGATAATTTAGCTGTTAAAATTAGCTCTATATACAACTTGGGGGGGAAAAAGGTTTGGATTTCTTTTCCTTTGAAATGTTCTGTATTGGTAAAAGGTGGAAAAGAGCAGGATGAATCAATAATTGCTTCGTCTGTATGTAAATTAGGAGAAATATAAAAGGCAAGAAAGACAATGTTGTTGGTCTCGTCCAAATCCATATTTCCATATATGCATCTTGCGTAAGTTTTGCATTGGGTATGTGGGACAGTAAACTGCCAATTATTTAGCTTTTGAGTAACTGCTAAAAATATAATTGTATACTTCAACAGTGTTTGAAATCACTGACACTTTTAAACTAAAATACTGCACAATATGCAGTTTTAAAGCCTTCATAACTAACTAAAAATGATTCAAAAGTAATCAGACCAATTGCTTAGGAATAACTTTTTTGAATTGAAGAGCCATAGAGTCAATGATCTACTGCAGGGGTCGGCAGCCTTTCAGAAGTGGTGTGCCGAGTCTTCATTTATTCACTCTAATTTAAGGTTTTGCGCGCCAGTAATACATTTTAACATTTTTAGAAGGTCTCTTTCTATAAATCTATAAAATATAACTAAATTATTGTTGTATGTAAAGTAAATAAGGTTTTTTAAATGTTTAAGAAGCTTCATTTAAAATTAAATTAAAATGCAGACCCCCCTCCCCCAGGCTGGTGGCCAGGACCAGGGCAGCATGAGTGCCACTGAAAATCAGCTCGCATGCCGTCTTCGGCCCCCTGCTGTACGTTGCTTACCCCGATATACTAGAAAATTTCACTTTAAAACATCGTCTGGCTTTCCCCATTCCCTGTTTTCCTGTTTTATATGTGAATATTGTCACTAACAGCATTATTTAAACCTATATTCACTATTTTAAAATATGGATTTTATCTTGTTAACATGTCCTTCTGAATTTGTAAGTTGTTAGTCAGTGAGACCAGAGTACCTGTGAATTATTCCAGTGAAAAGGCAAACTAGAAGTCCATTTGCTGCCTGATCTGCACTTCAACAAATATAAGGCTTGCCTTTCCTTCTCTTCCCCTCTCACCTTTCAAATGTGATGCTGGGAGTTGGCAGCTGCAAAAGAAGCATAACACTATTTTGATACCTAAGGCCCAGTCTACGCAACATAGTTAGATCAACATAGGGTAGCTTACATCGACCTAACTCTGTAAGTGTCCATACTAAAATGTAGCTCTCATCAATATAACTTGCTCACTATACTGACTTAATAACGCCACCTCTGTGAGAGGCATAGCGCTTAAGTTGATGTAGTTAGGTTGATGTGGTGTCAGTGTATTCTGCATTGCTTACATCAACTGTTGCTTCTTTTCAGAAACTGTTCCACAATGCACCATGCTGGCAGTTAAATTAGTGCAAGCGCTCCAGTGAGGATGTGCAACGCCAACACAAGGAGCATTGTGTGGACATGTAAAACTGATTCAATTATTGTGGTGGCTGTCTGTCAAAGTAACTTAGGTCAATTTAAGTTTGTAGTGTAGATTTCCTTTCGAGTGTATCAACCATAGAATCAACCATTACTATCACCTGTTCAGCTGAAACAGTGCTAGCACGGGTGGGAGTCTTAGCATAGAAAAGGTCTCAATGGCCAGATCATTTTTTAACCACAGTGTTGATTTAAACATGCTTTCAGTAGATTTAATTAAGTGGTATAAAATCAGGTCTGGTGCAGAAGCCTGTTCATGCTTTGGCTATTACTACAACTGATGCTGGCTGGCAATTGTTTTGTAAACTTTCTAAATTTAGGATGGTCTAAAGGTTTAGAGAAAGACAGACCGACAAAAAGTTCTGTACTGAAGTCTTGGATAGTTTCAAGTGGACCAATAAGATGGATCTGTGTGGTACTTAGTGCAGGTGTCAGTGCATTTTGTGGCTTTCTTTATAGATATGAATCTTATTGTGACTATCTGCAGCTAAAATTGTATAGATGGTGGGTCTGCCTCTTGCTACTGGAGATAGTTTAACTTTAAAAAAAATTATATAAACAAAAGCCCTATCAAGATCATAAAGAGAAATGTTTGCACATTTCATCTCAAATCATACATTAAAGTATTGTGTAGTTCAGGATAGAGACCTACATTTCAGATAATGCTGCTACGTGCCCAAGTCACTGTTAGTATTAAACTGTCTTCTGTTGACTGCTTTACTATTAAAAATAAAAGTTATACTGGCAGAATACAGAAGTGATCCACAGTCTATACTTGCATGAACTTTTTTCTGATCTCAAATGGAAAATCTAAAAAAGGCCTGAATCCTTTTAAATGGCTTATAAATTTGAAAAGATCTGACTCTTTTTTCTGCAATAGTTAAGTCATTTAGGTGCTCAAAACTGCATTATGTATCAAATATTAGTGATGATTCAGTGAGTGGAAGAAAAAGATTTTTATTCTGTCCCACCCCATAAATACTATAGTTCAGAATTGTATGAAATCTGTGGAACTTCTGATCTTATACTGTTGTGTCCTCTTGCTGTTTAATTATATATATATATATAATATATATTTTTTAAAAAAAAAAAAAAAAGCTGAAGGCTTTTTTTGAAAGTTTTGTTTGCTTTACAGCACCAGCTCAGGTTTTGTGTGTTCTGGAAGATTCTGTGTTCCTATGTGCATTAAGGAATTTTAGTAAATATTTCTGGACAAAAGAAATGTTTATTAAAGAGTAAGGCTGTTGATTAATCGCAGTTTACTCGTGATTAATTCAAAAATATTAACAGCAATTAAAAAAATTGCAATGAATCGCCTTGTTAAATAATAGAATACCAATAGAAATGTCTTAATTATTTTTGGATGATTTCCTACATTTTCAAATATATTGATTTCTATTACAACACAGAATACAAAGTGTTCACTTTATATTATCATCATCAATTACAAATATATGCACTGTAAAAATGATAAGCAAAAGAAAAAGGATTTTTCAGTTCACTTCATAACAAGTCCTGAAGTGCAATCTCTTCATCATGAAAATGTAGGAGTTTTTTTGTTACATAACTGCACTCAAAAACAAAACAATGTAAAACTTTAGAGCCTACAAGTGCACACAGTCCTCCTTCTTATTCAGCCAATTGCTAAGCCAAACAAGTTTGTTTACATGTACAGGCGATACTGCTGACTGCTTCTTACTTACAATGTCATCTGAAAGCAAGAACAGGTATTCGTATGGCACTTTCGTAGTTGGCGTTGCAAGGTATTTACATGCCAGATATGCTTCAGCCACCATTCCAGAAGACACGCGTCCATGCTGATGATGCTCATTAAAAACAATGCACTAATTAAATTTGTGACTTACCTCCTTGGGGGAGAATTTTATGTCTCCTGTTCTACCTGCATTCTCCCATATATTTCATGTTATAGCTGTCTCGCGTGATGACCCAGCACGTGTTCGTTTTAAGAACACTTTTGCAGCAGATTTAAGAAAACGCAGAGAAGGTACCAATGTGAGTTTTCTAAGGATAGATACAGCACTCGACCCACGGTTTAAGAACCCGAAGTGCCTTCCACAATCTGAGAGAGATGAGGTGTTGAGAATACTTTCAGAAGTCTTAAAAGAGGAACACTCTGATGTGAAAGCAACAGAACCCGAATCACCAAAAAAGAAAATCAGCCTTCTGATGGTGGCATCTGACTCAGATGTTGAAAATGAACATGCGTCAGTCAGTTCTGTTTTGGATCATTATCGAGCAGAATCTGTCGTCAGCATGAACACGTCTTCTGGAATGGTGGTTGAAGCATGAAGGGACACATGAATCTTTAGCGCGTCTGGCACGTAAATATCTTGCGATGCCAGCTACAGCAATGCCATGCGAATGCCTGTTCTTATTTTCAGATGATGTAAACAAGACGTGGGCATCATTATCTATGCAAATTGTAACCAAACTTGTTTGTCTGAGCAATTGTCTGAAGTTGCACTGGGTGGACTTGTTGATTCTCAAGTTTTACATTGTTTTATTTTTGAATGCAGTTATGTTTTGTACATAATTCTACATTTGTAAGTTCAATTTTCATTATAAAGAGATTGCACTATAGTACTTAGGTTAATTGAAATATATTATTTCTTTTGTTTTTTACAGTGCAAATATTTGTAATAAAAATATAAAGTAAGCACTCTATACTTTGTAATTTGTGTTATAATTTAATATATTTGAAAATATAGAAAACAGCCAAAATATTTAAATAAATGACATTCTATTATTATTTAACAGTGCGATTAGTCACAGTTAGGTTTTTTTAATTGCTTGACAGCCATATTAAAGAGTCAGCGTTTGCCACACCGTTGATTAAGGTCTGTAAGCATATAATACACATAGAGTCATAGAATTTACGATGAGAATGGACCACCAGGTCGTCGTCATCTGCTCTGTGAGATGCAGAATGTCGTCCAGCAACAGCAGTGTTAGCCATTGATTGTTGGATATGGGCAAATTCCCAGTATAGACATTTCACTTTTTGAGGCATTTAAACCTTAATCCAGCAAAGGTTTTAACTACATGTGTAAATTTAAGAAGGTGAGCAGTGGTATAATGGATTTTTAAAGAGAAAATCCTTTATCTAAGATCAGAAATGCCCTAGTCTTGCAGACATACTTGTGAACAGTCCCTTTCACTGCATTGGGGCTACATTCATGTATAAGGTTACTCAGATGTGAAAAAGTTGGCAGAACTGGGGCCTCAGACAGCATCCTGGGGCCTAGCTCCTGGTTTTTATGCTTCATGGATCAAACTTAGAATGGTAACCTAGTCCCCTAGTGTCAGTTAGGAAATTGACATGAATGATACTGAGAGGGATGAGTAGATTTTTTTTTTTGTTTTTTTTTTTTTTTTTTTTTAATTACTTTGAAGTCTAAATCACTCAGGGTACACTTTTTAGAAGCAACTATGTATCTCAAAACCCAGAAAAGTGGAGCGGCTCTGTCCCAATCTCTAGTCTTCAGTTGTAACATCTTTTGGTTGAGTGGATGTTCTAAAACAGTACTGTAGTATCTGAATGATCCCACAAAATTTAGCTCATGCTAACTGGAGATTGAAAGACTACTATTTAAATTTTTCCCAAGACTTTATAAAAGACGGAACAAAATTCTCAATATGTGGCTCTAAACGTGAGAGGTTTGGAAATTAAAAAATCTTAAATTGAGTTAGAGGAAGCTATCAGACAATGTACTTTACACAGTAAAAAATTAATGGAGCCCATTACTCTCTAGGATTCCTGCCTCCACAATCCTTAGTTATTTTTTGTATCTGCAACAATATGTGGATTTTTCCCTCAACAATAAATAGGAAATGATTGTGTTCATTCATGCAGCTCTTGGGCTTGAAGCCATTAGATTCCACTTAGTGCTATTCTCTTATTCAGCCTTCACTTTGTATGTTTTTGGTCTAATTATACTCTGAATATTTATGACTGAATAGGCAAGGAGATCAGTATTTATTTTGCATACAATATTAGTGAAAAAACATCCCTGATGAATTTATTGAGAACCAGTTGTTCCGAAAAAAACACCTATGTAATCTTTTCGTAAACTTGGAGAGTATAAGTAGTCATGTTACACATTAGATCAGAGGTGAGCAAACTACAGCCCGCGGGCCACGTCTGGCCTGTGGGATCGTCCTGCCGGGCCCTTGAGCTGCCCCCAGTCCCTCCCCTGCTGTTCCCCCTCCCGCCCCCAGCCTCAGCTCTCTACACTTCCAGAGCTCTGGCCCACCACTCCTGCTGGATAGCATGGCTGCAAGCTCCCGCTGCTCTGAGTGGCATGGTAAGGGGATGGGGAGCTGGGGAGAGGTTGCATAAGGGGTAGGGGGTCCTGGGGCAGTCAGAGGATAGGGAGGAAGGGGCAACTGGATGGGGCAGAGGTTGGGGGGGCAGGGGACAGGGAGTGGTTGGATGGGTTTGGGAGTCCTGAGGGGGGCTGTCAGGGGGCGGGGATGTGGATAGGGGTCAGGGGACAGGGGGGTTGGATAGCAGGTGGTGTCCTGGGAGGGGGCAGTTGGGACAAGGGTGGGGGGATTGGATGGGTCTGGGGTTCTGAGGGGGACAGTCAGGGGTTAGAAGTGGGAGGGGGCGGATAGAGGGTAGGGGGCCAGGCTGTTTGGGGAGGCACAGACTTCCCTACCCAGCCCTCCATAGAATTTTGTAATGCTGATGTGGCCCTTGGGCCAAAAAGTTTGCCCACCCATGCGTTAGATAGTGTTCCAAATAGTTATTCTGAAAGGGAACAGATAATTACTGTTAAAAACCAAGTTAAATTTCCCATTTATGAACCCTGCTGTTGTCATGAAAGGACTTGATGTAGTAAATCCACTGTTCTGCATCCTCACTGGGTAGCACAGCTAACAGTTAGTAAAGCTGGCTTCAAAGATTTCCCACTTCCCATACTTACCTGAATCATCCATGCATTAGTGAGAACATTTTAGACTGGTTGCTCTTATTACCTCTTGTACAGCCACAGTAGGGGTTGTCAGTATTTTCATTATGAATTTATCTCTGTGCACTGTAATACATAGAAACCATGATATGAAAACCTGAACTCTGAATTTTCTTGCTATTTTAAATTTGTCAACTGTGACTCTATTAACATAGTTTGTACTTAATGATTATATATAATTTCTGCGCAGAATCCTCAATGAGCTGCTGTACGTCCAGCTCTCCCTGCCCCCGCACCCAAATTTCCCCCCACAAAACCCTCTCACCCCACATGTGTATCCTCCTACACTAAGCCCTCCATATTTGGATCCTGCTGAACTGAGCTTGCCTGTCCACACCTGGTATGCCTGGCATGAAAGGGCAGGGCCCCAGCGTGTTTTTTGGGCAGGCTCTGTCCTTATGCTTTCTCAAGGTTGGTTGCAGCCTCACTGCAAGGGGAAGGGGTTTGTATGGTGGTCTCCCATCTTCATGCACCCCATGGCTTATGCTCCCCACTGCCTTGCTGGAGCCTCCACATTTATTTGTCAACAAATAAAATTTGCAGAATTTTAAAATATTGTGTGCAGAATTTTAATTTGCTTGGCACAGAATTCCCTCGGGAGTAGTGTGGCTGTAAAAACATAATTGTGTGTAAATGTTCATATTTTACATGTCAGTTTTCTTTTAGGATTGCAACTATCACAGGTCATGTAATCCTAGGCTATTGCAGTGTGTGTGTGGTCCAATCAAATATCACTTATTCTTTAATTTTAAAATAGCTAGCTGATCTGAAAATATTACTTAAATTACAAAACATTTTTTATTGAAACGTTCTCTTTCTCTAGAAGAACTTCAGTGATATTAAACATAAAAAGATATGGAAGTCGGTGGGAAAAGTTTATTTAAAATCTGCGTGAAGACTTTTAAACAGTCTTAGTGAGCCTGACCATAACACCATTAGCTTCCTAACTAAAGTGCTCCATTTGGAACTGATCAGGGTGTTGTGATTGTACGCCAGTTTCAATTTACTGTACTTCGATGTGAGAGTGAGTCAGATAACATATGAGTTCAGCTGGTCAAGATGTGAGCTAAATTAATCTTTACCAAAAATAACAAAAGGATTTGTGTCTTCCTGGGAAGAATTCAGATTTTGCTTATAACCAAAAATGGGTGACAGAAGCCCTTACTTGGGAAACATCAATCTGTTTCTTGGGTTAAACTTTCCACTGCCAGCAGCAGGTTGGTATCATCAGAATGCCCAGCCCTCTGGAACGTCTCTCTCCAACAATCCACCATAGTCCAAGTTTAATGAGCTTCAGAAACAGTGCATGATTAGCTCTTCGATCAAGCCTTTGAAAAATTGTAGTTAGGGCACTGGAATTTGTGTGTGTGTGACTGAGCTAAGGGTTTCATTGCTAGTTTTTTAGTCTGAAAGCTTTGTGTTTTGTTGTTTTACATTTGTTCTTATGGGTGTAAGGCACCTGTGTGCTTGGCTGTAGGCATCCAAGTAAGTGTCTGAATTAAAAAAGTAAAAGCAGTCTAGTGATGTTGAAGAGGAAGACAGGAGTTGTAGTCATTTCTGTTCCAACATCTCTCAAGGTTTTCTTCTATAATCTGTCTTTTCCTTTTGGAGGCTCCGGTGGTGGGTTTTTTAAAAGTGGGTTGACTTCCCTAGCACAGGTGTAAATGTCATAGTTTTATGAGTGCAGATTTTCAAATTCCTTCACTTGTGCACTTAGGTGTTAGAGTCATAAAGTGTGTGTGTCATACACATGAAGGCCAAGGTCTTCTGTGAACCTCACAAAGGGATAATTCAACAAAAATAGAGGCCAGGTCTACACTATCCGCCAGATCGGCGGGTAGTGATTCATCCCTGAGTGCTCTCCCTCTCGACTCTGGAACTCCACCGCCGCGAGAGGTGGAAGCGGAGTCAACAGGGGAGCAGCAGCGGTTACCTCGCTGCTGTGAGGAGACCAAGGTAAATCGACCTAAGATGCGTCACTTCAGCTATGCTATTTGCATAGTGCGCACACACACACACTCACTCACTCAGGCCTGGGCTACACTGGGGGAGGGGTCGATCTAAGATACATTGACTTCAGCTATGCTATTTGGGTAGCTGAAGTTGCGTATCTTAGGGCAACTTACCTGGCTGTCCACACGGTGGTGAGTTGACAGCTGCTGCTGCCCCGTCGACTCCGTTTCCACCTCCTGCAGAGATGGAGCACGGGAGTCGATGGGGAGCACGCTCGGGGATCGATATATCGTATTTACAGTAGATGCAATAGATCAATCCCCAAGAGATCGATCACCGCCCACCGATCCGGCTGGTAGCGAAGACATACACTTAGTGTAGACCTGGCCAGAGAGAAATTATGCAAAATCTAAAACATGTAATTCAGTTAGTCACAATATACTAAGCTAACTATGGGGTGGATGAGATGTTTTTTAAAAATTGCTTTCCTTCTCATGACCCTGCCTGGAATCACTATATGACTGAACCTTACAGGAAATTGTAAACTGTGATGTTAGTTATCGTGAATAATGACTAGTTTATTTTGTTACACTGAGATTACATTTTCCTCTCTTGTGATTTGTGAAAGGATAGAACCTATGTTAAATTAAAATCCTACAGACTGGGATTTCTTGTTAATTCAAAATATGGCAGTTGAATTTCAATGCATTTGTTAATATGAATACTTTTGTTGGTGTTAATACCAACAAATTTAAACACACAAGTCTTTCACCTTGCAGATACTTAAGCCCTACTGCCAATGTGACCATTCTCCATATCTGCCGCTCATTTTTTAGAAAATGTGAGAGGCTAATTGACTTGCTTTAGGTGGTAAGTTCTTCACGTTACATTACTAAGAATAGGTGTTTCTCTACGTTCTAGCACAAATGTGCATATTAGTATGGACAGCAACTAAAATAGTTTAAATGTTCTGTTTTTCATATGATTTATGTTTTGTTTTTCTAACTCTTGAGTCATAATGAAAATATGTTCCTTATGCTAAGTGCAGTTTAAAAGGTACATATTAGGCTATAAAGTCGGATTTTGATGATGTAGCCTACTTGTTCAATTTTTCTCTTTCACAATGAGTAATTTTTCCATCAAAATATAGTCTTCAGATCTTGATGGCAAGCTCCCAAATGACAAAGCCAATTGAGTCACTTTCTTACACTGTTTTTGTCCCGAGAGGTGAAGCTGGTTTCTTATCTCTTGTAGTAACATTTAAGATATATGACACAACATAAAAGTGGTTGCCCTTTGCCTGACATTGTAACCCAGGTTTGCTCTTAAAGTACAAACTCTTCTTTTGTTAAAACTTGTTTAAAATGGACTGTTGAATAAGCATAATACTATAAAAAGTGGTACTTTGTGTACCACTGTGTGGATTATGAAGGCTAATTTAGATTTACAAATGGCTGACTAAAAAGCTCCTCCACCAAATTATTTGTAAAATATACTGAAAAATGTATAAGTGTTTTAGAATAGAATAGTAATGCTCTTGATGACTCAACTCAATTTGAAACTTAGTGGAGGAAAATGGAATGTTCCAGAGTTACATCAGCTTGGTTTTTTATTTTTTTTTTCCCCCTCCCCCCAGGTTACTCCAAGATCTGAGACCCCCAAAAACAGTGTCAGTAACAGTTTGGAAAATGCACTACATACGTCAGCACATTCCATTGAGGAGTCATTACCCAAGAGATCTTCAGGAAAACACTCCAAAGGTGGGTCCCAACTTGCTTTGCATAATTCACATTGTATATCTCTAATTGGTTTAAAGAAGTATTTTATAATCCTGACCCAAGATTGTAACTGTGTTTCTTTGTTAACTTGTTGAATTTAGCAAGGATAGCACAGTGAATGTAGAGTGGTGATTAGAGAAAGTCGTCTTAGACTTCCAATAAATAGTTAAATTTTATATAGTAAGAGACACTTTCTGCTGGGCAGTTGGCAAGAATGTTGCTTTTAACTCATTTGTCAAATTTGTCTTAGTGAAAACTAAATGTCTCCTGATTTGTCTAAGTAGTTAGTAGTCCATATATCTTGTGTCTTTGTATAAGTAGTTAATTGATATATTTTAGTATAAAAATGTTTGCTATGATAAGTGTTGCTGTTGTTCTTAGAGACGAGATAACAGGTAGAAGAGCAGCTATGTTTTGGTTTTCAAGAGGACGTTCCTGTGTGTGCAGTAAGGAGAGTGCCTGGTAGGAGAATCAGTCGACCCTTGGCGCACTCTTTCCCCCAGCCATACAACTCCTTTAGTTCCGTTTGTTAGCTAACTCTGAAAACAGAATGTTCATCCAAAATCACTAGGAGTTCAATTTAATGCTACTTTGCCAGTAGGTAATAATAAATGTATAAGCCTTTCAGTGTCCAATATCCTTGTGTAAGCATAGCTTTCATGTTGATATCGGTTATTTAAAAAAATGTTTGAAAATGTTGGTGGGGGATGGGCAGCTAGCAGAGATTGTGCTCACACTTTGACCTCAGTTCTTGTAGCAAACTTGTACATTGCCATGGGTATAGTCAGCCTCATGGGGGGTTGGTGTGGAAGGAACACTTCTAGTCATTAAATGGTACATTCAATTTGGGCACAAGCAAAAAAATAGGTTTCCTGAAATTTTGATTTGTGGAGAGCAGCGTCTCTTTCCACTCCCATCCCTTCAATTATTTCTAAGCATAAGCCAATATCTTTATTTTAGATCAGCAACACCCAGAATCTGAGTTCTTGTTCTTTTTTTTAAGTGGAGTACTTGTGGCATCTTAGAGACTAACAAATTTATTTGGGCATAAGCTTTCCTGGACTACAGCCCACTTCATCAGCTGCATAGAATGGAACATACAGTAGGATTATATATATAATATAATGCAGGGATGATGTTTAATGTGTATGTTGTAAAATGCTTAGGGATCAAAAGGAATCATGGAACAAATACAGTTATTTGAGTAACTAACATTCTAGTTTCTGGTTAACGCAACAAAGACTATTTCTAACCCCTCTTCCATGTATGACAGTCTGTCCTGTGGGATGTTGGCCCTCTTCTTGCAGGTTAGAGTCAGATCTGAGAATGACAGCCAGCCTGGGGTCAGGACGTCCCTTCTGTGGAAAAGCCCCATAGCTCTCTGCCTCCACTCCTGGGCGGACAATTTACCAGGAGTCTCTCCATTGTAGCAGAGGCTTTCAGGGATAGAACTACCCAAAAATTTTGAATTTCATTGCATTGGAGACTCCATAAAAAAATGTAAATATATTTTTAATTCAGTCTTTTTTGGCCAGGAGTTTCTAGCCATACTTTCCTCATATCCCTTCTCCAAAGGGATTGCTGCTGGGGCAAATAGAAAATGCTCAAGGTTGCCAATGCTAGTTCCTTTTCTCTGGTCAGGAGCACTAAGTCAAACTGCCCCAGCTGCAGAGAGGAGCTTGTGCCTGAAACAGAGAGCAACCCAGAAGTGAAGTAGAGGGCCAGGTCTCCCTGAAGCACTCCAGATGCCCTTGGCAGGTAGCAGGACCAGGTTCCTACCAAGCCAGGGAATTGGGCCACGGATAAAATTTGCAAATGGTTTGCATCCTGACTCGCAGAAGTCTTTGTAAATTATACACTCTATGGTTGTATGTGTTTTTAGCGGGATTTTCTGGGTCCTGGAAATATTGACAGTTAATTAACCCCCTACCCTTCACCCTTAGTATACAGCTTTCAGTGCACTTGGAGTATGCAATATTTCTACCTCTTAGCTGGTGAAGGAGGCAATAAAAGTAGTGGGCTATTCTGTTATGCCAGCTGAATACTTCTTGGTGATGACCTAGCTTCAGTAATTCTAGTTTGTATAAATAGTGTAGTTAGTGTATTTGCTCGCTCATCTGTGTGTCACAAGATGGATAGCTGGAAACATCTCTATATGTTCTCTCTCTCATATAACTTAATTTAGTCGTCTTCACCGGGTTATTTGCCTAACATGTATGTTACAGTTAGAACATCTAAACTTCTACTCTAGAACATCTAAAGAAGTTGTCCATCCGATCTGTGTAAAATATCTCCTTGCTTTAAATAACAAATTTCTTACGCAGAATAAATGTCATTCTTTTTTTCTTCATGCTAAGATCTATAAATCTCTTACAATGAGGACTATATCCTTCTTGCAATTTGGAAATAGAACTAGATCCCACAGTCACTGGAAGCAGGGGAATGTCCTGTCCTTGTCCCTTGAAGTTCCCTCCATTTTTTTCTCTCGCAATGGCATGCAGCCTCAGCCAGCCTTTCTTGCTGTAGGGATTTTCTGAAGGAAATTCCAAATTTTATTTCAAATTTGTAGACTAACGATTTAGTTCAATAATGTATTTCTCCAATTCCCAGCCATATCCCAGGGCTGCGTTTGGTTTTGGGAGAGCTTGTCCTTTCAGCTTTTTCTCTGCTGAGGTGTGTATCTCAGAGGAGGTCTGCTATTGCAAGACCATTTCTCCATCTGGGACCAGGTAGGTTTAAAATGAATACTTTGTTGAAGTGATTATTGGTCTCATGCATCCCAAAAGAGAAGTTATCAAATAGAACTTTTTCTGTTGGGTAGTGCAAAATCTGTAGTTTAGTTACCGTGTTTAAACCAGTGAAACACAGCCTTGACTACCTCTTAGCAGGGTTTTATTGTGGGTATATAAATGTTATAGCAAAAAGGTCAAGTCTCTGTGGTAAGTATATTTCTATACAATTTCCAACATTAAATGCTTCCTTTGGGCATCAACCTTATTCCAACCAACCCTGAAAGATCCGTGAGCACCACCTTGGAACCTCATTTTGTTCCTCTACAGCATCGTTTCCCAAACTGTGTTCTGCAGAACACTGATGTTCCGCACGATGTGAATAGGTGTTCCATGAAAGAATCGTAATTTTAAAAAAGAGTCTTAACATTTTTTTAAATTTTAAATTTAGCATATCTGAAGCCTAGTTTACAACTCTTTTTGAATGACTATAATTTATAAAATAAAATATATTTGAGCATAAATAACGCAATTTTTTTATTTGAAAACCAAACGACTACAAAATAATATAAGTGTTCCATAAATATATACCAGACTAAAAAGCCAAAAAAGATTGGGAAACACTGCTCTACAGGAGAGTGGTGTGTAACCCACTGCAGTTACACTTCCTATCCATTAGAGCAGAGGTGGGCAAAATTTTTGGCCCGAGGGCCACACTGGGGTTAAAAACTGTGTGGAGGGCCAGGTAGGAAAGGCTGTGCCTCCCCAAACAGCCTGACCCCGCCACCTATCCAATCCCCACCCACCTCCTGCCCCCTGACTGCCCCCCTCAGAATCCCCAACCTATCCAACCACCACCCCGCTCCTTGTCCCCTGCTCGTTCCCTCTGGAGACCCCGGGACCCCACTCCCTATCTAAGCTCCCCTGCTTTTTGTTCCCTGATTACCCCCTCCAGAGATCCCCCACCCTGTGGCGGTTCCCCGCTCGGCCCAGCCCGGGAGCACGGGGCCCCGTGGCGCAGCACGCCATTCTCAGCCCGGCCCCCGAGGGAGTGCGGGCCCCGTGGCATGTGACGCTGGGTCCATCCCCCAGCCAGGAAGGGTGGGGCCCCACAGCTCCCTGCATTCAGCCGGCTCTCAGCCCGGGAGCGCTGGGCCCAGCCCCTGGGCCAGGAGCATGGGGCCGCTGGATAAAAATGGCCAGCGGGCTGTAGTTTGCCCACCCCTGCATTAGAGTAAGCCTCCTGAAGGCTACTACTATCTCCAAACTGATAATTTGGTTTTCTTTGAAGTTGAGAACTTTCTCTAATTAGACCTGGTATTGTACTTTTTTATGCAAACAGTATTCCTTGCAACTTTTGTAGCATTAATTCCCTAATAAATCCAAGAAATATTCCTCCTTTGGTTAAGCATCAGAGCATCTTTAGGAACACTGACAGTTTCAAAGCAGAGTTGGCATGCCATCTGTATTAGGATCTGCTAGATGTTCACATGGCCATCAATTCCTAAATTCACCAACTTCTGCATATTGGTCAGTCAATCTTGGCTAACATCATTTAACGTGTGCATTCACACCTCCTTCTGTATGCCTACATCTAAAGGATGATCCTACTTCCAGCACTGGAGGCGCACTGCTATGAAAATCCCCTAATAACCGATTTGTGAACCTTAGCATAAAAAAGAGGAGATGAATTTATCCATCCTTACCTGAAAATTTCCTTTCTTAAGTAATAAGATACACAGATCCGGTCCACTCTGGAAACAGTGGATATCAATTTTCATCTCTATGCTGGATGATCCAGGTATGCTGGATGAGGTGGAATTTATCATGCTCTTTAGTAGGAGACATTGTAGTGCTTTTCCCTCAAAGTATATTTAACACGATCTATAACTTAGGAAATTAGATTTTAATGTCGTGGCTGTGGAAGTTGTCTCAACTGGATGGAACGTTAAGTGGGAGGCTATTTCCCTACTGCCAGTGACAGAAAGTTCTGTTTCTGCTTTCAAGCTGTAAGCAGGTCAGCGTACCCATTGTGGTGGGTCTGTTGAGCTTTTTACTCAAAAAAGGAAACTGTCAGGTAAACACACAAAGGCTTTCTTATTAAACATTTGAATTTAGATTGCAGGGTGGAACAGGGGGATACGACATCGTTAGACCTCTGTCCTTCCTATCTTTTTCTATATTTGTAAAATGGAGAGTGATTTCTTTTCATTGTAGGAGAAGTATGTTGCTTTCCACACTGATCCCAAAGAAAACAACTGAATGCAAATGAAGCTTGGATTTCTTGTTGCATGCACATTGAGTCTTAAGTGCCTCATTTTACTTCCCTTTAAACAGCCTCAAAGTTTTTTTCACAGTTGTCAGTTAATTTCTTTTACTACTATAAATGAAGACGTGCCAGTGCTTGAATGGTTGTCACCTTTTAGATCATGCTTGTAATTCAGTTTGCCTTCGGGACATATACTTTCAACATCAGTGCGGCATTGGCCCTTTCTGTTTGGTAATTGTGTTTTGGTACATGACATTTGATTGACTAGTGTGAAGTCTTTAAGGACTCGTCTTTAGAATTATCACAATCTAAAAAAATCTTAGTTAAGTACTGTGAAAGTTGTATGCAATGTTGTTGTAACTGTACTGACCAAGGATATTAGAGAGACTAATAATATCTTTTAGTGGATCAGCTTCTGTTGGTGAGAGAGACAAACTTTCAAGCTTACGCAGGGCTCTTCTTCAGACCAACCTTGTCTCTCTACTATGAAAGTGAATTTTTCTACAAATAATTGCTTTTTGTTTTATTCTCTATGTCGACTGAGTTTAAGATTACTCCCTATACATATTAGTTTACATTAGGAGCAGGAAATAAACCTCCTTTAGAATTATAGCTATGTAGGGCTGGAAGGAACCTTGAGAAGTCATCGGGTCCAGTCCCCTGTCCAGAGGCAGGATGAAGTAAACCTAGATCATTCTGGATAGGGTTCTGTCCAACTTGTTCTTAAAAATCACCAATTATGGGGATTCTTGATGCATATTCTGTCTTCATCTTTGTGCCAAATTCCAGTTTATGTATATATGTTGTGACAAAGCACCAAGTCTGTACTTGTGGGTCCTGTGCTTCCTGGCAGATTTAGGGGCCTCAGAAACTCATCTAGGCCCCAGAGTGACCTCCCTTTCTCAGTATAATTGGCAAGAGTCACCACCTAGTGAGTTGCCTTCATCACAGGCCAGTATGGAAGATGGGAAAAAAAGGGGGGAGCCCAGGCCCGCCCTCTACTCCGGACTCCAGCCCAGGGACCCTAATAGTATCAGCTAAGATGGCTGAACTTTTAGGCACAAAACACAATACAATTCCCTGGGCTACTTCCCCACAGCAGTCCCTGCTTCTTCAAACTCCACTTCACCCTTACCTCAGGGCCTCCTTCCTTCAGTATGATATGTTGTCCAACACTCAGTCTCACCAACAGCATAACTTCCTTCCACAGCTCCTGACACCCACAGCCCATCTGACTAACTGGGAGGTTTTTATCTGGTTTCAGCCAGTCCCTGATTGGCTTCAGGTGTCCCAATTAGGCTAGCTGTTTCTGCTCCTTTCTAGAAGGTTCTTAATTGGCCCCAGGTGTCTTGATTGGCCTGGAGTAGCCTTTGTTTGGCTATCCAGGGAACAAGGACCTGCACATCCTGAGACTAATATACCTGCCTTCCAGCACTCTCCTATATCCTTCTGGTCTGACTCCGTCACAATGTATTTTAACAGTACTTGTATTCCTACTGCCCATCACCAAATGCTATAAAGAGCAATAACCATAAAAACAATACACCTGGAACCAGTGGCTGAAGGAAAGCCACCTGCTCTGTCAAAAAGGAAAAGTAATCCAGAAAGGAAGAGCCTTTTGACATCTATTGGAATTCCATGAATAGAACAAATTAGTAGCTAGCCCATAGGATGCTGTGAGTGCTGATTATTCAGAGTTATAAATATTCTACTCTTGTGTCTCAATTCCAGAAAGAACATTTGTGTAAGAGCTGATTAAATTTAAATGAAAACATCTCGGTTCATCATTTGGTAAACAGTGTAGTAATTCTTAGAATTTTCTCCCTTTCGTCAGAGAAGTTATTAATGACCCACACATGTTAATGCTCAAAACGAAGTGTTTCAGCTCTTAGGTGGATAACACATGTACACAATGAATACTATTGCTCTGTGCATGTGACACTTTAGCAATGCATTAACCATGTTCAGTTCCCACAGCATATTTTCCAAAAGCACAGTGGGATAAAGTACAGTAGACCAGATGTTGAAGTCGCAACAAAAGGCTCTTTATAATAAAGGCAATGTAAAGTTCAAAATATACTAAAACTGTAATCTTCTTATTAATGTCTCACTTCTCAGATTTCATTTGTACTTTGTTTGATCTGTTATTGCTCCTACATAAGATTATCTTTAGTAGAAGTTCTCTCTGGGTATTTATAAGATTCAAGTCACTGCTACAAGCTTTTGCAGGAATCAAGTCAAGTGCCTTATCTTGCTCATCTTTCCTTTTTCTTCAGTATTGAAGCTGGCTTTCTGCACTGCCAGCCAGTTTAATTTTCTGGGAGGTGGCAGAATTCCACTGGTCTTTGGCCATTTTCCCTGTATTCATCAACTTCTTTCCTCCTTTCCTGTGCTACAGCTAAAACACAGAAATGCAGCTTTTGTGGCCCAGTTTAACTTCAGGTGAGACAACCATGATCTCTGCAATCTTTTCGCACAGAGAAGATGAATTGCTGATCCTCATTCCCAGCTATGCACCTGCGGTTTTGGGTGGACAAGCAGTTTGCACCTATGGACAAACTTAGCAAAACTTAAATGTAAAACAAGGGCATCAGGCCTGATTCTGCAATCCTTACTCATTCTAATAGCCCCAGTGCATGAGTAAAAGCTGCATGATTGTTCCTTTAGTGAGTGCACCCTGTCCCCAAGACCCCAAAACTACATAGCCCAAGATGATAAGCAGTAAGATCAAGCAAATACAATGGCGCATAACTGAAAGGGGCTAGCAGAATCCAGGATGGATGGATTTAAATCGGAGTTTAATTATGATTTAAATCATTAAGCAGGAAATCTTGCTTTAAATCATTGATTTTAATCATGTTTTGCATTTGTACTTTTTAGTAGTTATCTTCCTAAATGAGAGGTTGATTCTCTTTGGTTGGTAACTATTAAAACATGTTAATTTCCAACTAAATACCGCCTTTACACTAAATTTGGTGCTAATCAGAAGAATACACTATTGCTATGCATTCTTATTTAAGCAGTTGTATAGATTTACATTTATTCTAATTCTTAATTTTTATACTTACTATGTTAGAAAATGGTGAATTATGCATTCTGTATTTACTATATTACTTTTTACCTGTAATTTTTTTGTCAAGCTCCAGTTGAACAGAAATTCAATTATAAAAGTGCAAAAACCAGCATTATAGTTTTATTTAATTAAAAATTTATCTTAAATGTTCTGGATATATAAGGGGAAAGGTTTTATCAAAATGTGTTTTGCATTTAAAACTGACTTATTAACTCAAGGAAGTCTTATTTGTAATTAGTGAATTGTACTGACTATTTCTGTTCACCATGTCCTTCAGGATTTTAGAACTAGTAGATATAATTCTCTGACCTAGTTTTTGGTTTATAGTTTGGACAAAGAAAACAAACTTTCCTGCTTTTATTACTTCCAATTGGCTTCTTAACTTTGAACCTAAACTAGCTGAATAAATTGAAATGAAGAAAATATTCTCTGTGCATCTGCAGAAAAGACTACTGCTGTCAAAAGCTGGTTTAGCACTTCATCAAACTCTGGTTCCAGGTGCTTAACCAGTGACTTCCTCCATTTTCTTTGGTATGATTTTTTTAAAACTTATAGCGAACGTTAATTAATGTCTTTATACTTAATTTAAATAATTTTAATAGATTCTAAGTAATGTTGGCCTCAATATAGATTGTCAATTTCAAATGTAATGTTAAATAGGTTATTTTAAAATAAACTTGTATTTAAGTAAATAAAAACAGATTTTAATTTATTTATTTTTAAATTATGTGGGTTTTTTAAATCCCCCCTAAGGGAATAAATTGCTGTGATGAAAAAGTCTGTGTCACCACATATTGGGAGAAAACTGAAATATTGAAAGAGGCCATTTCTCAAAATTTTATATTCTGAGTTCACTTCAGACCAGTGCTGAAGGCAAATACTTAAGTTTTTAGATGAGTTGTGGAATTTTTCCACAAATAACCTGGAGCACAATTATAATTGGCACAAAAACAATTCTGTATTGTTTCTTTATTCTACACTATTTATGAACATGTTGCATATATTGTTCTCCCTCCTGTCTGCTGATGTGCACTTAAGTTATCTTTAGAAGCACTAGAGCAAATCTTTACTCGCAAGTAGTCCCCATTGCCAACAGTGGGGCTATCTGCATGAGGCTGTGCAAGAGTGGACCTTTTGTCTTGTGGGTGTAATGAACTGCAAAATCTACATTCAGAAACTATCATCCAATTGAAGGGCAGTTCTGTTATGAAAAGTGGCTATATAAAAATGGCATCTTCTAACTCAATAGATATGTTCCGTTTTGTGTATCCAGAGTGCTTTCTGGTGACTTAGACAATAATAATAATACCATTATTCTTTTCATCGGTAGATCTCAAAGCACTTTATAAAGGAGGCAAGCATAATTATCCCCATTTTACAAAGAACGTAGGAATCATTATCTCTATTTTACAGATGAGGAAAGTGGGGCACAGGAAGGTGAAACGACTTGCTCAGGATGACCCAATAAGCCAGTGGTGGAGCCAGGAAGTAAAATCCAGATCTCTTGAGTCTTAGTCCAGTGCTTTATCCGCTTGACAATAAAGGTTGTTTAGTTTTGTTTGTTCTTTTTACTGCTGTTCTTGCAAAACCAGCACAGATTTGGGAGTATGGAAATAATTGAGACAACGAATATGGCACCCACAATACCATTTTTATATTATCATCTTTTTCACAGTGGAACCTCACTTCAATATGAGAAAAGCCAGATGTTTGCTTTTGTGTATACATTTGGTAGATGACTTTACAGGATACGGTACTCACCCACCTATTTGATACCAGATCTGAGCCTGTTTTAAAGTAACTAATCTACTGACTTTGTGACTGAATAATTCTAATTAATGGTCTTTTAGACAGTATTAGTAGAAATTTAGTAATTTTATTAGATCTAGGTTCTTACTGAAGCAAAATTGTTCAGATCAGGGTTGTAATCTGTAAACTATTTTATATGTATGCACCTTTTATTTTGGTATTACTCTATTTCCATATTTTTGATGCACTGTCTTCCATTATTTTATTTCTCTGTTATTAAAGTAGAACATTAGCATTGCTGTAGTTAAAACTGTAAACTAGTCTCATTCTTGACAACTGATTTTTTTTCTAAGTGCTCTAAAATAAACATGCTTACTTTTATTAACTTCTGGGTTTTAGGTAGGGTTAGTGGTTGAAATTTGAGTTGGTTACTGAAATACAGTTCCCTTTTAAGAAAACATGTCAGAGCAAAAAAAATTTTTTATTTTTTGGCATATACATGGGCTCAAACTGTTGTTCTGATCATACCCAAATGGATATCACCTCCTCAGGATTGATCTCAGTTTGTTTGTGGCATTCACTGCCTTTTGGGGAAACAATGCCACCCAACCTCCCCCCACCCCCCCCCCCCCCAAAAAAAAAAAAAAGGTAAGGTAAGAGCTCAACTAGGTTGTTGAGCCAAGTTGATGGACCCAGAGAAAGTAACTTGCACATGTGCAGCATGAATTGGGACTCTGTCGCAAGGTGGAATGACATCAGAATAAGTGTGCAAGTCCAAGGGGCATGCTGTGGCCATTGAAACCTTCCAGCACCCATGTACTATGAGTTGAGTCCAGCTCTTGGTAGTTCTGAGAATATTTGTTGTGCACACGGGCTGCTTTGTCTGCATTGTGCAGGGGTTCTTTCTGGAAGATTTGCCCTGATAGCATAGCTTCTGGTTCTGAGTTAACATCTTCGGTTATTGTATACTTCTATAGAATTACCTGTGTTTTCACTCCCTTGTGTACAGTTTTATCATGTTAGATAAAAGATTAGAAAACTCTCTGTAGCTGGCAAGCAACTTTATTCTACTTCCAGTATACTGGAAATCAAAATGAGTGAAATTCCACTGTTAATTTATGGGTGGGGAGTAGTGGTAGGAGGCATAAATTGAAATATAATAATGCTCCATCTTGTTGTGGGATGTAATAGGGAATAAGTCAATGTTTCCATTGGATGCACTCCTGACTGAAAATGTAATTTCAGGAGATAAGTGTGTTCGGAATAACACTGGAAGTAATGTGGGTCATCGTATCTCATTTTAGGTTCTCTGAGCACCCTTAAGTATCCATTACTGCTTCCTTCCTGATCTGTTTATGGTTGCCAAATAAATAAGACTATTTTCAATCTTTTATAGGTATTCAAGCTCTTACAGGCAAAATTCTAGGGAGGGGTTGATGAATTTACAAGAGTTTGAAAGTAGATGCGGAACTGCTTGGAGAGTGAGTAGTAATTGGAAAGCTGCAGAGAATTCACTGTTATTGGGAATCAAGATTTGTGTGAGGAGGTGATATTAGAAATTCTTAGGGAAGCTAAGGAGGAGTTGGGACTTGTTTGATAGCAGGAAGGATTTCTGTGTTAACTGTAACGTTAAGCGAGGAGTACTGTAACGTTAAGCCATACTCAATAAGAAAAAATACTATTTTAGTAATATCTAGTAAGATTCACGTAGTATCATCATAACATCAACAAAAATAAACAGTAACAATTCTGTCTCTGAAGTCAGGGATTGTTCAGCTGTCAGACACTGTTCCTTTGAGAGAAGGTAAAACAAGTTTTCAGAGCAGTCTGTGACGTCAGTGAACTAGTATGTTGGATTTAAAAATAAGTATATACAAACTGCCTTGTCAGTTTCTGCTGAAAAAGGCGGTTTTGAGAATATCAACATTTAAAACCACTTCCATCTTAAGATTCTGAACTGTTAAACGGTTACGTTGAAATATTGGGTATGTCTACACTACAGCTGGTAGTCCTCTCCCAGCTTGGCTAGGCAGACTCATGCTAGCTCAGTTTGAGCTAGTGGCCAACAGCAGAGGCTCAGGCTAGCCACCCTAATATGAACTCAAGGGGCTGGGTGGGCACGAGAGCCTGAGCTGCAACATCCATACTGCTATTTTAGTGTGCTAGCTTGGCTCAAACTAGCGCGAGTCATTCTGTGTTGGTTGGAAGGCATGCTCTCCACTGCCATATAGACATACTCAATAAGGCTGTCCATTTTCTTCAGCTCATACATAGAAAATGTAAAATGTGGGTTGGTTGGTTTGTTTTGTTTGTTTAAATTACATCCAGGTAATGAGGAGTCTCCTTATAGCTGGTTATACACTATTTTGTGGATTAACAATTTGCTGATTTAAAAATGAACAGTACAGAAATGGTCATTTTCAGCTGTTTGTCAGATGAACGAGGTTTACTTTGGAGAACTGAAGTTATTTGTAAGTGATTTTCATGTTATAGTACGTTTCATTCTATGATTGTCAGAAATCTGTGGTAGGATGAGTTATCCAGAATCTCCGTCTGTCGTCTTATTTTGCTTCTGAGTATATTTTCCTTGAGCATACTTGATATTGCCCTTTTCCTGCTCCCCTATCACTTTCTTATTGTTCAGCTTTCCAGTGCACCCTGTCCCCATAAAAAACTGTGTTGCAGGAACCTACCTTCTGGCAAACAAAACTCATCAGGTCTTCTCCGGAGCTGCTTGACACTGTTCATTTAGTCTGCCAGAGGGGAAGGGGTTGGAAAGTGATACAAAGCATTCTCAGATCTTGCTGATATGGGATCCAAACTTGGCACTGGCACAAGACCTCTGTGTCAGCAATATGGATAATTTTTAAATAAATAAGTTGTACAATTTTATATTAAATATTTATACTTGGCTTTTGTATCTCCAAATATTTGAGGTACTCCTCTGTAAGCCTAAATATGTTCTTAAGTGCTACGTGTTATAATACTTCAGAATCCTATCCTGAAGTTTATCCAAGTTTCTGTACCAACCCTACATCATTATTCAGACATTTGTTTAGTTTATTTTGTTTTCACCTTTGATTTAGTAGAGCTCTGTTTCCATACACTAGCAGAATAGATAAAATTGTCAGCCAGATTTGGATCACACAGAAGACATTACTGCATTCCAGCCCTATTTTACTCCCTCTAATATGCTAGTTGTTGTATGAACATCAGGTATTTTGCAGTTAATTCTAACTTTTGAATCCAAGGATTAATGTACTTTTAAAAATATTTTGACATTCCATTTTTTCTTTTAGACTTAAACCTATTGTATATTAAGCAACTTTCTGAAGCTTATATACAGCATAAATCATGAAATTCACTTTTCTTTACAAGGAGGTTGAAGGAATTAAACTGGAATTAAGAAAAAAGTTACAATCAAGTTTTAAATGTATGGACTTTTTTTTTAAATGGTCTCTTGAAGGGAATATGGAAAAGCTTGAAATTTGTTTTAGATGATTAACTAATTGTACAGCCCTCTGTTACTTTTGAGGAATCTGAGGTAGAGAAGTAATTAGCCCAAGAACACTTTGGGAGAATGTCTGGGCTGGGATTAGAATTCAGAAATTCCTAGTCCTCTGCTTTAGAACTCAGTCAAAATTCTTGTTGTTAGATGGCACAGTGGGTTAGTGTGTTCGTTTTGTACTTTGGAGATCTGAGTTAATATCCTAGTTAAATGACAAAATAAGTTGTTTGAAGTCATACTCTTCACCCCTTTTTCCACATCACAAAGTGTGTCATGGTAATTTGCCATGGTTCAAGAGAGACCTGGGACTGTAATGGTAAAGTATTGGGGATCTGTTTTAGGGAGTAGGTGTATTAGAGCTTTGTGGGGAAACTTTTGCTGCCCTTAATTACAGTATACCTACTGGCTCAGGCTAGGAATGAGTCTCACTTAACAAGCACCTAAACAATTTTAAAGTTTTAAAAACAACAAAAAACAACAAAATAATAATAAATAAAAGAGAGAATAAAGTCTGACATCCCAATCTCCTTTATCTACTCTAGAAACCGAACAAACTACAGTGTTAGACCTTGTCTACACTTGCCTATATTTGTGGTGGTGTGTACCTCACATGTAGCTACATGTCACAGTGAAAGGCAGGCTGCATCTGTATTTGCTGTGGTGTGTAGCTACCCATGGCAGTTAGCTCCCAGAGCCTTTTCCCACTTTCTCCCCCTGCTAGAATCTTTTACTGCAGCGGGGAAAGGCTCCAGCAGCAGTGAAGACGTGGGAGGCACTGCCTGGGTGTGTAGAGAGCTATGTACAGTGTATGCCCTAGGTTCAGGCTCATAGGGCACTCTACTCACCGAAGCAGTGCCTCACTATCTGCATTGCTGTTTACACCTGTGATAACTGGGCATGCAGTGTCTCTACACACCGTAGCCCACGAAAACTTACGCTGAAATAAACTGGTTAGTCTCTAGGGTGCCACAAGTATTCCTCGTTTTCTTTACGGATACAGACTAACATGGTTGCTAATCTTAAACCTGAAAGATCTTGGTGTCTATGTAACATTAAACTGTTCTAGACCTTGGTCAAAGTTGCAACGCTACGGAGTTTTAAATTAACAAACTGAATGAAGCATTCTATTTTCTGTAAAGAAATTCATTACTGAATAACTTTTAAAGAGAGACTCTAAACATCAAGACTTATCTAAGGTGCTGATCGTTGTGGTTCAGAAGTGACAACATGAAGTATCCAGCAGTATGCAGCCAAGGTCCTTCCTGTCCATCAGCAACAGTTCTACCAAAATAGCTAAAAAGACATTTCCCTACTGGTCAAGAACTGTGGTGAGCTGGTGTCAGTTGAAAGTTCTGCCCTGTGTATTTAAGGTTGTTGTCTGAGTTCTTATCATAAGGGAATGTGTAAATGCAGTTTTCCCACAAGCAACCTTCTACCACACTGTGTGCATATATTTAAAGACTGTTTAGGAGGTCGTATGATGATCCAAAAAAATGCATTTCTCGTGTGCTTATAGTGGTATTAACTCTTGAATTTCCTGACTCTCTTGCAGTCACATCTTTAGTGTTCATTAAGTTTTTGTTTCGTTTTGTTTTTTTGCACAACAGCTTGAATTTCTAATATCCTTTTGATATTAATGATTGTACTGAACAATAGAACTGAAAATTGTTAGAATATTTAGAAAGGGTACATCTTTCTACCAAATAAAGGATAGTGTGGATGGAAGACTTGATCCTGAAAGTTGCTGGGCACCTTCAAGTCCTCTGAACCCTCAATGATTTCAGGGCTCAAACATTATCATCAAAATCAGGCTCAACATGAGTAATGAAACTTCTATAGTATTGTGTGTCTGTTACAGGCACATTTCAATAAGCCTGGTCAAAAATACGTTGCCAGATAAACGCCCATTGCACAATCACGCATGCAAGACTTAATGATAGTATAGTTTGCCATATCTGGCACAATCATGCATTAATCCTTAATACTACACTTCCTGCCTTTTTCCCAGCCTCAAAAACACAAGTGGCAAGACAAAGTATGCAAGCATATTCCTCCCTAAAGTTATTCTTTCACCCTGTTATATCACAGACTGTCAACCAGCCACTGTCTATGAAACCTTGGAAATATCAGTTACAGAATAATATATAGAGTTGCTCAGTCATATAAATCAACAGCCATTCCAGCCACAGCTACTGGAAGCAGTGACATGAGTTTCTGATTATGTCGCAGAGCACTTAAGAAAAATCAGTTTTAATTCAAAATTACTGTCATTAGCCAGAATCTTCATTCTGTCTTTAGTTTTCTTGAATTTTTAGACGACTGTTTAATGCAGTGTTTGCTATAGGCAAACATGGCATTGGTCAGTATATTACTTCTAACTTAATATTGAGGGGTAAAATGGATAATGGGTTTTCAAATTGATTATGTCCACAAAATTGAGTGGAATTTGCACTAATACCTAAATTTCTAGTGGACTCATACTTATATATGATGAAAACTATTGTATATAACCATGTCAGTCTTCTAATGTATGTTTTCCTACCCATTTCTATAAAAATAAAATCTATGTGACAAATTTGGTATAAAGTTGAAAAATGTCATACAGGACTTGTGTTACCAGTACTACTGCCAACTCCCACCACCTGATTGGTCCTTTGGTTTTGCCTCTCATCGTTTGCCTACTGCTGTCTTATAGTATCTTGTCCTTGTGAGATGTTACTTTCTTTTGTCCTGGCCCTTGGCTGGAACTGTGTGGGGTGGGGTCAAGACTCCAGAAGCTTTTTACCCTTCAGTACATGTCCTTAGAATTTAAGTTCTTTTCCTGGAAAGGTCTGCACAAAGAGACCCATACAACAATAGTCTTAACAAATACAGGATTTATTAAAAATGGAGAAAATTGAATTAGAATTTAAGAAACTGCTTAGCATGTCTAGATTTACACTTCTCATAAACGGAGTCAGATGAGGCATTTTCAGCTTAGTTACAGAGGAAAAACAAGAGAAAGCATTAGTTTACATCCCTTGAATGCAATTTGCTCCTCCCAACCATTTGTACACAGCAAGGGAATAGCTATCTAGTCAACAATGAAATTATGACACTACCCCGAGTTATCTCTTACGAAGCTCCTGCAACTGTGTCCGCTTGCAGATCCAGATGTGGCTCCTTTGATCTAGGGCAGCTGAACCTATTTCCCCGGTTTTCTCCAGTTATCTACACAGACAATTATGTACATTATAAGGTTTAACTCATTGCTTTCTCTAAGAGATGGTGCACCCTTAAAGATGATTAATCACCATCTTTCAAATGTTTAATGACCAAGGATGAAGACCACATTTCACAGACCATCCTGCATGTCTCTGTCCCAGCCATTGTCTTGTTTTTTCAAATAGCAGATAGGATTTTCCTCAAAACCAGACATTCCCCCCACCCGCACCCCCATCTCTCTTATTTTCCATTGTTGTGAATTGGCAGTCCAGATCATCAATCACAACACATAATTTGGTTTTAAAAATACTTTTTGTTTACAGTCCTGTGAATAGAAATTGGGGTGTTGCCCTCGGTAAAAGGGATTTTCTGTGTGATATCCAGTATTATCACCTCCTAAGCATTCAAAATTCATGAGTTAGGCCCTGAAAAATCAGATTTTAAAAAAAATCTTTTGGTGTTTCTTTTTTATTTATATTTTGGTGTCATATTTAGGGTTCACATTTTCAATTTTTTCTCTCTAAACATGAGGGCTAGAACATTTCCTAAAAAGCGGTCTACTTTGCCACCAATTTTCTCTGCTTCCCCTGCTATTACTGCAAATATTTCTCTACTCTGCTCCCCTTCTTTTAAATTCTAAAGTGAATGTGTCTTGTGTTGGACAACAGTTTATTGCCATGGAAGTGGTCCTGATTTCACACATTCAGTATTTGGCATAAGGAACAGAGGGACTGTGAGAAAGAAACAACCAGTGTAATTAAACTCACACTAATGTCAGACCTCTTGCAAATGGTAGCTTGTAAATTCAATTGAAGGACAAATGCTTTTAAAGAAGGAAGCTTTCGCTTTTTAGAAAGTGTTCTGTTGCATTCTAAGGTCCAAGTGATACCACTACTGGAATTTGTATATCAGATGTCTCAATGCACGAGATCAAAAATCATGGAACATTTTCGAATTTGCAAGTAATCAAAATGTAAATGTAACGTGTTTTTCTGTATCTTTTGATTTTATAAATGTAGCACAGGAAACAATGCATGAAAGACAATGGGATGTAAATGCTGTTCTTTAAGGCAGCCGCTATAAAAGAAAGAAAGAGAGATGGTTTTGTGGTTCAGGCACAAATCTGGTGGTCTACTGAGTTTTAACCCTAGCTGTGTGAAGGAACTTCCTGAATATGACCTTAGTCAGTCACTCTGACAGGGTGCTAGCAGAAGAACTGCTTAACAAACCCTCTGTCATCCCAGCTACACTTCAGAAAGGTAAATTGGAGCTAGGGAGGCCACCTGGCCCTTATTGGCAAAGCAGGAACAGCTGCTGCCTTTTCAGACTGGGACTGTATAAAAGCCTCAGAGGAAGGAAGCGGTAGTTGATGGGTGGGAGAGAGAGCTGGACAGGAAAGCTCCTGGAAAGGAGGAGCTAGGAAGAGGGGAAGCTGCTCTGAGGGAAAGCAGGGAGGAATAGCTTGCCCTTCTCTCCTGCTGGGAGACAAGTCAAAAGGAACTGTGTGTAGATTGTGCTGTAAAGGTGGTAGGATCACCTCTTGTAAAATAAAGCACAAGTGAGCACTGCAAACAAGGACGCTGAGTGACTTTCTGGGACAAGCTGGGGCAGGAGCCAGGCAGGCCCTGCAGGAACCCTGTTACGGTCACTTACTTCTCTGTTTTCCGTTTTCTCATCTGTAAAATGGAGATAATGCCTCATGTCTCTGACATACATAAAAAAGCCGTTTGAAGTTAAGGTTGACCATACATCTCATTAGTTTAATGGCAGGGGTGAAAGTAAAAGTTTTGACTTGCTGGTACAGGGGGGTTGAAGAGAGCAGCTTCCCCAGAAGTGGGGGCGGGGGCTCTGGCAGAAGGGGCAGGGCTTGGGAATCATCAGCTCCCCTGCCCCCCCGCTGCCAGGGGCTGGGCAGCGGGTGTGGGGGGGAGGACAGGAAAGCACCTGGAAAGGAGGGCTGTTGATTGAGGAGTGGGCACAAAAAAGAGCAGCAACCAGGTCCTTTAAAATGTTGCCATGGCTCTGGGGACAATATAAAGGACCGGGGCAGCAGAGGCAGATGGAGCCCCGGGTCTTTTAAATAGCTGCAGGAGGGCCCCCCCCAACCCCAGGGCTCTGGGGGCTATTTAAAGGGCCCGGGGCTCCCCTGCTTCTACCGCCCTGGTCCTTTAAATAGCTGCTGGAGCCCTGGGGAAGCGGCAGCTATTTAAAGGACCGGGGAAGCAGAGGCAGCATGAGCCCTGACCCTTTAAATAGCCACAAGAGCCCCCCGCTATCCCAGGGCTCCAGCAAAGGCGCTCTGGTGGCAGTTTAAAGGGCCTGGGGCTCCAGCCTCTGCTGGGGCCCCAGGCCCTTTAAATTACAGCCTGGAGAACCCGGGCTGCACTGGTATGGCACAGCAGCTCGCGCCGGTACGGCTTGGGCTTCAGACTTACTGGGGCCCAGGGCCAACACCAGCCTTGGTGACCCCATTAAAACGTGGTCAGGACCCATATAAGGTTCCTGACACACATTTTGAGAGCCCTTGTACTAGAGTAGAAATGATTTTACAGGATTGTTTTCCAAACTAAAAAGGCGGAAAAGTCAATGTTTCATTTTCCTTTCTAATTTGCTCTTTATGCCTCTTTAAAAGAGCGATAGATTTATTGCATTACCTCACTGCCTAGAGTGGATCCATTTCATCAGTGTATCATGCACATGCTATTTTTAACAGAACTGGAAGGGATAACCCTGCTGAAATTACATCGTTAATATACACAGCTGAAAGGAAGTGGCATAAAACGTGATGCCCTAGAAGGATTCTGCCTCTATGGTGAATTATTCAATTTGTATAATTTAAATGGAGATGGGTTTGGCAACTAATGCTTATGAAGTATTTGGGAAATAATTTCCTATAAACAGTCGCATGAGGATGGATATAAGAGTGGAAACAATTTAATTTTGTTATTAAAGTAGGTTTGATATGACATAAGTATTAATTGGTATGTGGAGATATCTTAATAAATAAAGTCTATTGTCTTCAATTAAAACAATGGAATTTAATAGGCTGATATTAAAGAATTTGTAGAGGTCTTCCTATTGGTATCTGCTAGCAAGGCCTGGTGGGGACAGGGCGTTGAATTTTAAAATGTGATTGTATATATCACTTTTCTTCAAGGCACAGCATAGTCACGGTTAGAGGACAACCTCTTGTCACTTAAATCCCAGTTACCAGGAATTCCCAGTGGCTTTGACCAATACAGTTCAAATTGCTACCTCAGTTCCCCATAGACTTTATCTATTTTTTTTTCATATCAGGATCACAGAGCTGTTGTAAGGATTAATTATCTAATGGTTCTACAATGCACTGAAAAGGTGACCTGCAAAGGCCGAGTATTAACTTTATTTCACTTGCTGAACTATTGCCGTATCTGTACTGGGAACCAAAATGCACAGTCATGCTTTATTGAACACAGGATTGTGGGGTTGGTTTTTTTTAAACAGATTAGCATAAATCAGAATGTCGGGGCCTACATTTTTAGAAAAATGTGCACTTATGCACATGCAATACTGAAAATTTAAGTTGACAAATCCAGAAACTCTAGCTGGTAGGAGCAGAAGCAGCCAGAGCAGGTACTGCTGCATTGGGGAAGAAGGGGTTCAAGGAGGCCCAGCCAGAGCCACCCGTCTCTCCAATACCCCTCAGAACCAGACCTGTGGAGGAGATGCTCCATCAGGAGGATTGGTTTCCTACGAGTAGAAAGTTGGCAAACATGCTTGCCCCACCCCCTGCCATGCCCATCATATGAGGCCATGCCCCTTTTCCAAGGCTCTGCCCCTGCTCATTCCATTCCCCCTCCCTCTCATTCATTCTCCCCACCCTCCCTCATTTTCACCAGGCTGGCTTCGAGGGTTTGGGTGTGAGAAGAGGTGAGGGCTCTGGCTGGGGGGTGCAGGCTGTGGGGTGGGGCCAAAAATAAAGGGTGTGGGAGGGACCTCCAGGCGCAGGCAGTGGTTTGGGATTCAGGAAGGGGTGAGCGCTCCAGCTGGGGGTGCGAGCTCTGGGGCGGGGCTGGGAATGAGGAGATTGGCATGCAGGGAGGTGGCTTTGAGCTGGTGATGAGGGGTATGGGATGCAGGAGGTGGCTCTGGGCTGGGACCAAGAGATTTGGAGGGGGATGAGGGCCAGGGCAGGGTTTTGGGGCACTGTGGGGAAGTGAGGGCTCCGGCTGGGGATGCGGGCTCAGGGGTGGGGCTGTGGATGAGGGGCTTGGGCTGCAGGTAGGTGCTCTGGGCTGGGATTGAGGGATTCAGAGGGCGGGAGGGGGATTAGTGCTAGAGCAGGGGGTTGGGTTAGGAGGGGGTATAGGCTCTAGGTGGCACTTACCTCAGGCAGCTTCTGGAAGTAGTGGCACATCTCTCCTCCAGTTCCTAAGCAGAGGCATTGTCAGGCGGGTCTGTGCACCATCCTGTCTGTAGGCACCATCCCCACAGATCCCATTGGCTGTGGTTCCTGGCCAATGGTAGCTGCAGAGCTGGTGCTTGGGGTAGGGACAGGACGCGGAGCCCCCTGGCTGCCCCTGTGCCTAGGAGCTGGAGTGGGGGCATGCTGCTGCTTCTGGGAGCCGTGTGGAGCCAAGAAATCTGCCTTAGCCCTGCTGCACTGTCAACTAGACTTTTAACAGCCCGGTCAGTTGTACTGACTGGAGCTGCCACAGTCTCTTTTCGACCAGGTGTTCCAATCAAAAATCATATCCATCAGCTACAGGGGTACTGGGACCTATATGGTGCTTCCCCTTTCCTCTACCCCACCATATGAACTGGATAAACCTGCAGAGACTTCAGCCAGTAGGAACAGGAGCAGCCAAAGCTGGGACCTCTGAACATTCTGAAAATCTAGTTTTTACTGAACTTCTTCCGCCCTGTACTGATGGACTGTTTTGTTCCAAACTTCTCCCTCTATGTCCCTCAGACACTCTTTGCTAAGGCTTCATTTTACACCTGCCTCTCTGACTCTCTTCTCCTTTGCTTGGACCCTCTTATCTCCCTTCCCTTCCCTTCATCTTTTAGCATATCCCCTTTTAACTAGCCCCCTACCCCTCAATCACCCCAAACACTGTGGAACTAACATATTTGTTGCCATCGCGTTCATTCTGCTTGTGTGTTATACCCATTCCCACAGGTCTCTGTCTTGTCTATTGAGATTGTAACCTCTTTGGGTCAGGGACCGTCTTCTACTGTGTTTATGCAGTGCCTTGCATAATGGAGCCCCAATCTTCAGTAGCCTCTAGGGACTACTGTAATAAAGGTAGTCAATAATAAGAACAATTTTTTAACTTGGAGTTTTTGCCTCTTGTAGACTGGTCCCACAGATCTGGTGTTTAACTTGAAAAGATTAGCTTGAATAAGTTTTTTTGGTGTTGAGTTTGAAATACGTGCTCTTGCTGCAATTTGTTTCAGAACTTTAAGCTTTTAATGTGTTCAGAGCTGCAGAAATCATTCAGGAAAGGTTTGAATGAGCTGCCATATGCTCTTAATACTTTGGTCTTTTATCACCAGATAGCACTACAAGCCAAGGCATGCTGTCCCAGCAGCTGCTGCATTGTAATCTCACTGACATGGGCCCTTATACACTAACATGGCTATGTACTGCAGATCACAAATTCATGTTTTGAACATGTTGTAAATAAAATAATCAGATCCTGATCTGGTGGATTCAGTCAAGTTCTAATGTTAGAACTTCAATCTGCACACCCTTTTCAGACCTGATTGGACACATTCATGTTTTTGTTTTAGATAATGGGACTAGAATAATTTTTTATGGAAAAGAAAATTAACTTTATATGCTAGTTCCCCATTTATCTGAATGAATGTAGAACCCGGGGGGTTTATTGGCTTAATCATGGTTTTGGATCAAAGGAGAAACTTTTAATGTAAGTTACGGATATCAGGCAATATATATTATTTCAAATAATATTTTTGGGTGCTTTAGAATAGGACTTTCTACTAATAAATCCATTCTCATAGAGCTGATGTAGTTTGATTATGTTGGATCAGAATCTAATCCCTGTATGCAGATGGAATAGTACTCTTATTTTACTAGTTCCACTGTTTTTAAATGGGGCCACTCTAGTCATTGTGGCTAAAGGTGTAAGAATCTGGCCTTCTGAATTGAGGCTATTCCTTACAACCCAGGAGAAAAACAGGGCTCAAAACAAGACTCCTAGTTGCAGGGGAAACAAACTTGGTTTACAGTGCTCTTCTGTGGATGGTTTCCTTCCAAAATGTGCCAGGATAGGGTGTGTCTTTATTCAGATGCCTTTATTCAGCTGACAGCACATATTTGTTTTAACTGTTTCTTGACATTTGGAATTTTCAGTTGCATTAGGTTTTTCCTCTTTAGGAGGTGGTGGGATTTTAGCATGGCCTGCATTTTAGTACAATTAATATGTTGTGGACAGAGAGAGAGGCTAACTCCTAGTACAGCTAAACTTGTACATATTTTTCCATAGAAAATGGCTCTCTCTGAGATATAAAACTTTTTGAACAAAGATTTATAGTGTGACAAAGCTCTGTCCTTATCTTCGTGGATCCTGCGTTTTCTGGCGGATTTTTACTAGCCTCAGCGGCTCACTGTGACCTTCCACGGAGCCCTTCTTTCTCTGGAGACAAAGTCACAGCCTATTGAGCCATTTTCATCACAAGCCAGTGAGGAGAAGCTATCCTTCCTGGCACAGTCTCTATTGTCTCCCAATCTCAGAGACTAATTAGGGGAGGCAGAAAGGGGAGAGCCCAGGCCCGCCCTCTACTCTGGGCTCCAGCCCAGGGACCCTAATAGTACCAGCTAAGATGGCTGACCTTTTATCCACAAAACACAATACAATTCCCTGGGCTACTTCCCCACAGCAGTCACTGCTTCTTCAAACTCCACTTCACCCTTACCTCAGGGCCTTGCGTATGATATGTTTCTTGCGTATGATATGTTGTCCACCACTCAGTCTCACCAACAGCACCACTTCCTTCCACAGCTCCTGACACCCACAGCCACCTGACTAACTGGGAGGTTTTTAATCTGGTTTCAGCCAGTCCCTGATTGGCTTCAGGTGTCCCAATCAGGCTAGCTGTTTCTACTCCTTTCTAGAAGGTTCTTAATTGGCCCCAGGTGTCTTGATTGGCCTGGAGTAGCCTTTGTTTGGCTATCCCCAGGGACCAGGGACCTGCACATCCTGAGATTAATATACCTGCCTTCCAGCACTCTCCTATATCCTTCTGGTCTGACTCCGTCGCAGTAGTCAACTAGTTACGTTTTGTTTTTTGATGAATTAAAGATTCTTGCCAAGAAGCATTCTCTCTGTAGGATAGACCTGTCCCTTAAAAAAAAAAAAAAAAAGGCTAGAACTCCTAACGTTCAGAGGCAGACCGAGTGAGAACATTAAATAAAACAATCCCTTGGTCAGTTAGAACCAGACTACAAGTAAAGTGCGGTTTGGAGTATGGGCACATTACTTCTCCAAAAAGTTAAATATTTAATTTATAAACAGTGCTGTCTTGTAGATTACACTAAAAGATACTTTTTACTGGTTTGGAATGTGTGATTAGACATGAAAAGCCTCTTTCTTTAACTGTATGTGCAAAAATATTCAGGTACTGAAACTGTTTGCAACGGAGCCATTATGCATACAGTCACAGTAATTTCATGAGCAGACTTCTGAAAATCAAACTTTACTCTCATTAGAAAAAATTACTGTTTGTCTTCTAACTTGAAAACTAAGACAAAACATTGGGCCTGATTTTTAGACAAATCAGACATCCAGTTGCATGCGTAATTTACATGTATTCCCACATTTGTGTACATGTAGCTAATTAGATGCAGTTTTGTGTACAATACCCAGTTTGTGTACACAAATATAATAATTATATGTTCAGATTGAGGCCTCAATCCTGCACATGCTTAACTTGATACACTGTGCAGTATAAGGCAGTAGGGAGTTACTTCACAGTTCATGAAGGCATGGTCCCAGTTTCACATCTTTGCAGGCTTGGTGCCTGCCTTCACATGCAACTGTGTGCCTAAAGAATCTGAATAGTACTCCCTGCCACACACGTACACACAGTAAAAAAGAGGGGCATGCAAGATTACTGACCACGTATTTTGTACTTTTATAGAGGACATTTTTTCCTTAAACCAACTTTTGAAGAGTATTTTTAATAAAGCAAAAATAAATGTTTCCTCTGTAGCTCCATTATTTGTAACTAATAGGACTCTTGAAGACTTCCTTGTCCTTGCTACACAGGTCAGTTTTGTTGTCAGGTTTCCTCTCCCTCTCCTTTCCTGCCTACCACATTATAGCTTTAGCTGGGGGTCCATGAGAAGTGTATTTTTAAAGGAATGGCACCTGACTAGTTTAGCATGTGACTATTCTCACACTTTGTAAAAGCACCAGGAGCTGATCTACAATATGTCTAGTACAGCAGCTCCTTTTGAATAAATTATTTAATACAAATATGTTTTAACCTTTAAAAAAACCAAGCAAACCTGTGGCAGCTGTCTTTAAAGTGAGTAAGCTATCCAGTTTTACTCCGGTAACACAAAACTTAGTGCTGATAGCAGAAAATATTTGGTAAGAAAAACTTCGATTATTTAGGTTCTAGTGTTTTGAACATATGGTTTTTTTCTGAAAACAGCTGAATGATATTCATCTGGGTTTTAGATTTTCCTCTCCAAATATGAGTCATCTCCCACTGTGAGTGCAGACAGTGAGATTTTTTTCCATAGCCCCTTAAATATAATAAAATACTGGAACGATTATGTAGGTAAACATTGTGGCCTTTTGTGGCTAGCTAAAATGCTGACAGCATTATTCTCTGTTCATTAAACTCATACATTGTTTTGATTTTAGCTTGTAAGAGCTAAAATATATGGACAACGGTTTGGGTTATTTTTAATCTAGATCCTGTTTTGGAGAAACATGAAAGGGTTACTCAGAGTCTGCAAATGAAATGAACCAAACTGAGGAAATAGGATCATGCTGAATAGTAGCCATTTGAATGGAGGTGGGGGACACAGCCCATGGATATTGAGTTTTCCATATGCTGCCAAAAAATAAATAAACATTCTTTTTTAAAGTTGTGTAATTCCTTCCTGTGGAATAATGCAGCCTGTGGGTTTGAGTATTATTTTAAATTAAACTAGGATCACATTGTCAACAAAAAACCTGTGTATTGAGCCCAGTGCAAAACCCATTCTATAAACAGGAAGAAAGTCTTTAATTTCCAAGTAGCAAGGAAAAATGACAGCTCTTCTGACCATTCCCACTCTTAGCATTCTATGGACATCACTCCTGTTGACTGAGAAGTTACTTTCACAGTACTAGGAGAACACCAGTTTTCAACTACAGTGTGCTGCTGCTCTTCTGATTGTCTCCACTACCTACCCTAGAAGACCAGCTGTACTGCTGCCTCTTTTGTGGCTATAGCTCCTTCTCTTCACAGCTCCAGTTTCCTCACTGTCTAAGAAGAGGCTCTCAACGGAGCAGCTCTCTGCTGCCTTATGGGGAACATCTACAGAAAAACAATAGGCTGATTTGGATCTCACCATCATTTGACATTTTATCTACTAAGCTTTTTAGGATAGATAGTTTTCTCCCTCTCTTACTCCCCCAGGAACTCCTGTCCTTCATGAAGGAAAAAGGATCCTGTATGGCAACAACTCTGTGGGAGGAGCCATGTAAAACTTCTGCTTCCTATCTGCAGAGCAGACCCAAGAGAAGGGAAAACAGGCCAACAAGAGGAAGTGCAGAAGATAAGAGATAAGATGACATACCAATAGCAGCTACCGAGAGGTTTCAGGGCCAGCTGGCTTGGCCACTCTCTTAAATTACATAAGTGGATGAAAAAGCAAAAGCCTGTCAGGATTCCTTGCAGGACTGTCTCCTCTCCCGTCCCCACACTTTTGCTTCTTCTAAATGAAAAACTGTTTAGATTCAAGGGTAAATCACACAGCTTGGTCCTACCCTCTACATCAGAAGAAAATAGAAAGGGATAGTATAAGCCTGACAGAGCTGATCCAATAGGCAAGTTAGGAACAATGAGGAAGAACTTACCATATATGATCCTAATGCTAATATTTAATTTGGGCTACATAAACTCAAAAAGACTGGAAAAATATGAAAATTGAGTAAATCTGATAAACTCTATTAATTTACAAAACAAAAGTTTGCCACCTTGGTGGTCTTTGGATCTAGTGAAGGGATTGTTCCCTCAAGGTAACCATACACCTAGGGAAGTCTTCAATAAAATGTTTGGGTTTGGGTTAAGAAGAGCTGAAGAAGACCCTGTGTAGCTTGAAAGCTTGTCTCTCTCCCCAACAGAAGTTGGTCCAATAAAAAACATTACATCACCCATCTGGTGTCTAATATCCTGGGATTGACTCAGCTAGGAGAACACTGCATAGAGCCCTTAAGAACGTTTCGAGTGTTCTGCTTTACAACTGTCTTTCTTCACTTCCACGTTGCTAAGTACCTAATTGAGTTGCTGAGTTACAAGTGTACTAGTCTGCATCTAGAAGAATATAAGCATGAATTTAGTAGACTAATAACAGTATAACACAATGTGCTTTTATGCAGAAAAATCCAGTCACTGGGAAAGAACTCTGCACAGTAATATTAAATAGTCATCTTATAATTGCCCCCTGATGAGGAGAGGTTATCCCTTGTGATTCTGTATTCTGCTGCAGCTTCATGAGGATAGTTTCGCAGTCTGTCCATTTCAGAAGATCATACCACTTTTTCATGCTTTTTCAACAGCTATCATATTCTGCATTCCTTTATAGAGGGACATATAAGCTGTAAATTAAATTATTGCACAACTTGAATACTTCCCAGCAGAAACACTTGCACTTGCATAGAGGCTGCAAGATCAACTGATGTAATGTCTGTGTTGCATACCTTGATTAGATGGTAATTATTTATTAAGTAATTACATCAATTGATGTAATGTCTGTGTTGCATACCTTGATTAGATGGTAATTATTTATTAAGTAACTTCTTATATGAAAGCAGTTTAATCCTCTGGCATCCTATACTTTCTGGTGATTTCTAAGTGACAAGACATTTAATAATTTACATTTCATCACTAATATAACAATAAAAAGGGTCATCCTTATGTAACAGATCAACACGTACTTAATTGTACATAATGAATTAAATTTCATCCTTTTTAGAGTCAGCTTTGCTCATTTAGCTATTTCTAGAGATTCTTCAAAAAGAGAAACACTCACTTGTAAATCCCTCCTCCCTCATTCATTGTTAGGGTACCACTTCTTAGTTTTAGAGAGTATAAAAAGGTCTTTTGGTATACTTTACTTACTAATGCTCTTTTTTTCTAATGTTGATATAATTAGCTACCATTTCTGTGAGGGATGTGCATTTGTAAATTTGTCAATTTAGAACTTAATTTAGCATTTATGTAATTCTTGTAGTAATACTTTTTGTAAAATTGTCATCAAATTTGCAGCTTTTATAAGTGACACAGTGTGTGTTTTCTCCTCTTCTTCACCTTCTTTTTCCTCTCCCCAAAAAAGAGATTCTGTAATTGCGTACATTCCTCTTCCTCCGCTTCACCCAAAAAGGACACCACTGTTTAAATACCTCACCCTTCACATTCTGCCTCCTCAGTGTTTCAATGCAGATTGAGTGGCTCCTGCTTTTGACAGTGCTCAGGAAAGGTTGCTGAGTGAGTTAATGTGTGGCAAAGAAGTCGTAGGAGTTTTTCTTGATTGTTTGTTAAATGGAGCATAGTTTAAGTCTAAAGGTTTCTCTGTCATCCTTTTAATATTTAATGATACAGGACCTCTCGGGTCATTAGTTTGAAAGTTCAACTGAGCATTTATAAATGTAGGGCCTCTGGGATACTCTCTTCAAAACCGAGGGTTTCTGGGGGGAGATATCCAGGATAGATCAATATCGCGAATTGTCTCTCTCTTTATAATCACAGCTCTGTTTATTTAGAATGAATGTTAAAAAAAAATTTGAATATACAATCAGACGACATCACCAGGGATGGATACAATGACACTTGATGTGCAAGGAGGCCTTATCCCTGTGTGATTTACTATGTTGATGATTGACTGTTTAGAATTTGTTAAAAGGAGTTACGATGTAGTTTCTTAAGCTTCCAGTCTGTGCTGTGTTTCTTATCTCGCGTTACTAAATTTAATACACTTTTGCAAGCTACTATCAAATTCTGTGTGCTCTGTTCTGAAAGGTGATGAGGCCTCAATTTCCATCTATTTCAGATTATTGGCTAGGCTGGCCACCTTCTATAGTCCTGGCCAGCCATTTCCATGGTGTCATTTATATACAAAATTTCAACATTTTTTTTTTTTTAACATTCACTATGGATCCCTCTAGGCTTACAGTATTTGACTCTATGTGTTCTGAGAAATAGAGAGCTGGTAAAATAGAATGTGATGGTAACTGGATCACAAAATTTAGCATTGTAAATTTGGCACAGCAGCAGATCCATTCATGTATTTGCTGGGATCTCATAATTCTATTGCATAAAATAGTGCCAACTTCAGGGGAAGTTGTGTTCCACTGCTCTCAGGATCCAAACTATACATGATTTTAAATGAGAGAAAATATATTTTTTTTTATTGAAAGCATTTTATTGGGAGGGGGAGAAGAGAAAGAGAGAATTGTAGAGAAATTTAAAACCAAGAGGCTTTTTTAATGTACGTGCTTGGTTCGTTTAGATTGTTTTTAAAAGTTAAAGAAGTTTAATTTATATTATGCACATATAGCTATATTTTAACCACACTTCTACTTTTTCCTGGCATTCTACTAGTATTTTCAGGGATTCTTTTGTTTTAGAAAGGTACTCCTACATGACTTCTCTCTTTGTTTTAATGTCAGAGTTCCCTTATACTGTTTTTTGTAAGGACAAGGTCCAGTTGGTGCCACACATGGCTTTCTTCTCAAAGGTAGTTTCTCAATTCCACTTGAATCAGGACATATTTCTTCCAGTGTTGTTCCCTAAACTGCATGCTAAGAACCAGGAACGGATGCTTCACTTCTTGGATGTCAGACGAGCACTCACTTTTTGCATTGAGTAGACAAAGCCATTTCTAAAATCAACACAGCTCTTTCATTGCAATTACTGAGAGGATGAGGGGGCTCCCAGTGCTGTCCAAAAGTATCTCTTTATGGATCACAGCCTGTATCAGGACATGCTATGACCTAGCAAAGATACCTGCCCCAGCACTAACAGCATACTCCACAAGAGCACAGGCTTCCTCAGCAGCGTTCCTGGCACAGGTCCCCATTCAGGACATCTGCAGGGCAGCGATGTAATTATCAGTTCACACCTTCATCTCGCACTATGCCATTACTCAGCGGGCCAGAAATGATGCAGTATTTGGCAGAGCGACTCAGTGAACTCTAATCCCCTAGGGACTGCTAGGGAGTCACCTACATGGAATCATCACGAGCAAGCACTCGGAGAAGAAAACGTAACTCTTGTTCTTCAAGACGTGTTGCTTATTTCCATTCCAAAACCCACCCGCCTACCCCTCTCTCAGAGTACTCTGGCAAGAAGGAACTGAAGAGGCAGCAGGTCGGCAGGGACCTATATATACTGCCTTGAAGGCACAACTGCAGAGGGCTCCACAGCTGAACTGATGGGTACCTCTAGGGGAAAAACCTTCCAATAACTGTGCACACAACGCACACACAGTTACTTGGAATGGACATGAGCAACACATATCGAAGAACAATAGTTACGAGGAGTAGGTAATCATTTTTTCATGATTGATAGATTGCTCCAAGTAGTTAGTCTTCAAAGCAAATTATGAAAGATTATTAAGCAATCCAGAGCTTTAAGATAAGTAATAGCCACGTGTATTGATGATGGAAAGTCCAGAAATAAAGATACATGAATGGATGACTGTCACAAGAGTTCTGGACTTTTTGGTTTAGACCTGTGAGATTTTTTAATAACATTCCAGTAATCTTCTCCCAACTAATAAATGTTGATATCTAAATAGGAAAACTCTGAAGATGATTGTGATGGATGCAGTATGGGAACATAACTTCTGTTCACTGACCTGTATTGAATGCTCTAGAATAGATTGAATTTTACAGAATCTTACGAAGCTGTCAATATAGGAGAAGCCACTTAATCACCTGCCTGATAAATGGCACACCTTGTGATTGTTCCTAGGGTTGTATTCAGTGCAGTGCATTTAATTGACTCAGAACGTGGATAAATGTCATAACTGATGTATTTAACCAACACACCTGGCTTGGCATGCAGCCTTGTCGTGATATGTTATGCTGGTGTTAGCTGGTATTGGTTAACATAAGTTTTCCACTGTGTAGACTTTTGGGTTTTTTCAGGCTTCCTCCCTTTTATGTAGTGTTACTTTTAAATAAATACAGTGGAACCCCGCTATAACGCGACAGTTGGGATCCAAAAAATCCCACCGTGTTAAAAACGGGGTAGCCTTATAGCGAGGTTTCTCAGAATTTTTTTTAAAAAAGTTTCTGGGCTCTGTGTACAGAGAACTCAGGGGCTGCAGGCTGTGGGCCCCAGAGTTCTTTGTCCCCGGCAGGTGTGGGCCGTGGCTTCTCTCTGCACTGCCCAGCAGGGGAGAGACGCCGACGCCAAGTACCAGGACATAAGAACATATCCAGGGAGCCACAGTATGATTGCACTATAACCGAATTCGCATTATGCGAGGGCACATTATACTGGGACTCCACTGTATATATGTTGTTGCTGTGAAATAGTTTTCTCTAAAGCAGTTTGTGAAATTAAAATGAATATATCTCAGGAGAAGGTACTATGTTCTGCTGAGAAACCAGAGAATCCTGATCCTGCTGCATTAGTTCCTTCATTGATTTCATTAGTGGGAACAGGATTGAATACTATTAGATTTAGTTCTTTTTTTTCCCATAACAAATTAAGATCCTTTAGCAATAGCTGATTATGGCTTATCTAAAGTGGAAAAAGGAGTTATGCTATCCAAATTAGGAATTTTTGTCTGCATACGATAGTTAGCATTTTATAGTCCTAGTATAAGCAGCTCAAGTTTAGTTTTAACATGTTAGCTAGTTTAGGTGAAGAGAATTCATGAGACTACACATCATCCATAAGAGCAAATTCAAAAACAATGTTAATAACCCAACTAGTAAAATGTACATAACTTTATTTTATTTAATAAATAAATAAAATAAAATTTTACATCCATGTACAGTCCTGTCTTGCTGAATTACTCTAGCATTTGCTGAAATCTCTAGAGATGTTATCTGAATATTCTAAAAACTGCAAGGAATGCAGAACAACGCCAGTACGGTAACACTTGGTTGAAGATTTGAAGACAACTGAGTAACAGTTGCCAAATCTAAATGGCGTTCCTTCCCTCTGACAATCTGTGAAAATATGGATATTGCAGAAATTTATATCAGTCCTTCAACAAGTTTGTTCCTAGTTTACCTTTATGCAGTTTTACTGAGCCAAGGATGATCCACTCAGTTACTCTAAAGTTGCTTGGCAGTCATGATAAATCCCGTAAGTGCATTTAATTCCAGTCCACGTTCAATCTACAGCAATTCTAACTATGCTTTAGGGTGAATTGAACTCTTCTTAGTAAATATATGGAGAGAAAAACATCTTATCCATTTTAAAGCATTTGTATATCTTCAAAGCAATATACAGCCACCCTTTCAAAAACGACGTCTTCCAACTCTTGTCTAATGTTTTGGGGGTTCAACACAGTGATAAAATACAATAAAAATAATTAAATTTTGGTTTCAAAAAGGGCAAAGGAAAGTCTCTGAAAACGTTAAATTAAAATGGGCTCTGGGATAAGAAGATAGTAAGTAATAAATTGAAAGTGCATGGCAGGTTTTGGTTTGGTGAGGGAAGGGAAATAACTGGAGAAAGAATGGTTAAGATGGAGTGGGGGAGGGGAGAGACGTACCACAACATAAACTGTTACCACAAAGGCATGATCATCAGCTGACTTATGAAACAATTGTGGGATTCCTAAAAAGCATATGACTAAAGATGAGCAAGGACAAGGTTAGAGAAGGAGGAAGTTTCTAAAATAGCCAGGAGCTAAACCAGGGGTGGGTAAACTTTTTGGCCTGAGGGCCATATATGGGAATAGAAATTGTATGGTGGACCATGAGTGCTCACAAAATTGGGGTTGGGGTGTGGGAGGGGTTGAGGGCTCTGGTTGTGGGTGCTGGTTCTTGAGTGGGGTTGGGGGTGAGGAGTTTGGGATGAAGGAGGGTGCTCTGGGCTGGGACCGAATGGTTCAGAGGGCAGAACGGGGGGTCAGGTCTGGGGCAGGGGGTTGGGGCGTGGGGAGAGACTCCCAGCTGCGCTTACCTCAAGTGGCTCCCAAAAGCAGCAGCATGTCCCTTCTCTGGCTCCTATGCGGAGGCGTGGGCAGGCACCGCTCCTGCAGCTCCAATTGGAGCACTGGAAAGGGCCATTGGCGCATGTAGGAGCCAGAGCAGGGACATGCTGTGGTTTCCGGGAGCCGTGTGGTGCGGTTCCCGACGCTGTGCCCCTGCTGGAGTGGGGCCATGCTGCAGCTTCCAGAAGCCACATGGTGCAGCCCCCAACCCCGCATGAGGCTGCAGTGCCAGAGCTGTGTAGTGCGGTCCCTACCCTGCTGCCTGGTTGGAGCAGGGCAAACTCCAGACCCTGCTCCCCAGCGGGAGCTTGCAGGCCAGCTTTAAATCTCTCGCCTGCCGGATCTGGCCCACGGGCCGTAGTTTGCCCACCCTTGATCTAAACTGTTACAGTCTTCTAAAAACAACAGGACCGAGCAAAAAGTCTTTGATCGGCCAAAGTGAAGACTTCAAGGGGAGGATGATAATTGTTGCAGGTAGCAAGAAAGGTGCAAGTAAATGATAAAATAGTACTGATTGGAGCAATACAAGGAGAGAATATGAAAGTGTTAAGCTTCTGCAATGTAGCTAGATGCAATTTTACTGTTAAATGTTTTGTACTGTAGTTGTTGTAGCCTCTGTATTATAAAATGGATTTACACAGCAAATATACCGCCAGGTTTACTAGTGATGCAGTGTGTAAATAATCTTGAATAAATATACAGGAGCCTTGTTAAACTCTGTTCACCAGAAGCAAGGTATTGGGGTTTTGGTAGGTGGATTTTGTCTGTCTGTTTGCATCCTGTCACCTGCAGCACCCACTGTTTGGACTGAAAATTTCAAGGAGGATGTTTTTTTCACAGTTTAATTGCTATAGAATCCCTAACACATTCTAAATATCCTTTTAATGAAAAATTCCGTCTTTTTATGTTTAGTCAAAAAGCAGTGGAAATTGTTAATATGGGAAGGTGACAGAAGACTGATGAAAAGTGAGAACATACACAGTAGAACTAGGGGGTTTTTTGTGCTGCTGATGAGCCAAGTAAGGCTTCCATGGTAATGTGTCAGAGGGGATGGTGGCAGAAATGCCAGTAATGTTGCCTAACATCTTCCACTACTAGACCCTCTTTTCAATTGCTTAAATCTTTTTCAACCTTTAACAGTTCGGGCTGAAGTGTTCCTGCTATAACTGAGAGCTGTGCTTGGAACATATGAAGTACTATAAAAATGCTAACCGCTCCTGAAAAAAGTCAGGCACCTAATATTAGTGGACATGTTTGACAATTTTCCCCTTAATCTCTCAGTGCCTCAGTTTCCATCTGCAGAATGGGGATGATAATGTCTCCTTTCCTTACAGGGGTGTTGTGAAGATAAACTCATTAGTGTTTGTGAAGAACTCTGATCCTATGGTTTTAAGTGCCATAGGAAGACCCATAAGCAAATAAAGAATTCTGTGATCAGTGCAGGGTTTGAATGGTGTGCAGTAAGTAAGTCATGTGGATACTCATTGAATGATGAAAATTGAATTCCTCCTGTGCACTGAATGAGGCAAACGTATTGTTATATATACCTTTAGTACTTCCATGCTTCTGTCTCAAAACAAATTTTGGTGCTAGATAATAACTAGTTTTCTCCGTGTTTGGGGACTTCCTTCTTATTCTTCTCATTTCTTTACTTTTAATAGTGAGTGTTGAAAAAGTGGAAGTAAAGGGATTGGCACACAAGAAGAATGAAAGAAATGTTGAATATTCCTTTGAGGTAAGTTTTGAGGATTTTTTTTCCTAATGGGGTGAGAGAAAAGAAGAAAATACTTAAAACATGAATGTGAAAGGTTGGAACAGTTTAGGTACATTCAGGCCAAACAGATCTCAAAAAATAGTTATCGGTAGGGAATAATCATTGAATGGCAGTGTTTCTAGTGGGGTTCCACATAGGCTGATACTAGGCTGTAAAACATGAATTCCTAGTGTGATGCTGTGGCCAAAAGGGCTAATGCAATCATCGGATGTATGAACAGGAAAGCAGTGAGTGGCATTGTATATGGCATTGGTGAGACTGATACTGGAATATTGTGTACAATTCTGTTGTCCACATTTTTAAAGGGATGTTGACAAATTGGAGGGAGCACAGAAGAGAGCTACAAAAATTATGAGGGCTGGAGAAAATGCCTTAGAGTGTGAGACTTACTCAAACTATTTAACTTATTAAAAAGGAAGTTTGAGAGGTGACTTGATTACAGTGTATAAATACCTTCACAGGGAGAAAATACCAGATACTAAAGTACTATGTAATCTACCCAGAAAGGCATAACAAGAACCAACATCTGGAAGCTGAAGCTGGACATACTCAAATTAGAAATTAGGCACACATTTTTAATATTGAGGATAATTACCCACCGGAACAAAACCACCAAGGGAATTGGTGGATTCTCCATCTCTTGATGTCTTCAAACCAAGACAGGAAGCCTTTTCGGAAGATATACTTTAGCCAAATACAAGTAATGCTTTAGTTTAACACAGGTTTTTGGGCTCAGTAAAGGAGTAACTGAGTAAAATATGATGTCCTGTGATATACAGGAGGAGTGCTCAAGTCCTTAAAAGAATAAAAAAAGTACTGGAACACTCCAGGATGGCCCAGAAGCAGAAGTGGAGGAGGAAAAGACACTGTCTCCTCACACTGCCACCTCCACTTCTTCTGCTTCAGGCCTGTTCTGGAAAGAGAAATGGCATCTCAGTAACCTGGGCAGGTTAGTGGGCTGCCATCTCTCATTCCAGAATGGGAAACAGAGTCAGAAATACTGGAATGCCATTCCAGAGCATTCCAACACGACTTGAGCACCAACAGAAAATCAGACAAGATGACCTTATGGTTCCTTCAGGCCTGAATGTCTATGTATCTGTGAACATCTAGATTTAATTTATTTTTGTCTTAATTCTGGTATGCCTGAGAACCCTCAAAATTTGATCAGCCAAAGCCACATGGAGTCGGTTGCAGCTGCCTCATTCAAAGCTGCACGGTCAATGGCAGATTGGGTGCAGCAGAGCTTCATTCTGCTGTGACCCATTGGCTTACGTTGTTTCAGGAGGCAGTGAAGCGGCATATGCAGCTCTCTCTCCACTCATGTAAAGTTTCCTTGAGCATGGGGAATTCTCTGGCTAGTTTAAGGCCACTTTACATCGTTCATGTTGTACAAAAAGTGTCTTTAACAGACTGAAGAATCTGGCCTTAGTTAATTTAGCCTCAGAATACCCTTGAGATAGAAGTATTATACCTATTTTACAGGCAAGAAAACTAAGACACAGATAAGTGACTTGCTCAGAATTGCATAGGGCATTTGTGGGAGAGCCAGAAATAATATCCAGCTCTCTTGATTTCCAGTCCTGTACGCTAATTACAAGAATGTTGTTCCTTAAATCTGTGGTAAATACTTCAGTTTTCTATATGGTTTAGTCACCAAAATGGAATCTGTTTTCCTTTGCAAACAACTGTACAGATGCCTGAGACTGCATTAAAGTTAAACTTTTACTTTATGGTTATTTGTGCTGTGTTTTAATGACAATAAGGCCTTATCTATACTGAAAAATAAAACATTGCACTACCACTGGTCCTAGCAACAATGGGAGTTTCAATATAGATAAAGTGTTAGTGGTTTCTGGAATTTTTATCGCTATGCCAGCCAGACCTGCCCTCTCTAAACAGGGATATACAACATCACTTATCTGCCTTAAATCTGCATTGGGGGAGCTGCAGTGATGTTAGTGCAGTAGTGAGAAATTTAAAGAAAAAACTTGGTGTTAGACCCCACCTCAAACAACCCTCCTAGAAAGAACTTAGGTGATAAAACTCCATTGTGGAATGTGCAGTTTGGAACCAAGATGAACTCAGGAAGTGTCAGTAGTAGTGACCATTCTTTCTCTTGCCCTTCTTGGGGTTTCTATGGAACAGAAAGGTTATATTTGCTCCATAGGATTCAGCAAATGAAGCTTTCCAGAATTGAATGTCCACATGTTGGCATATAAGCCAAGTTTGGACAATTGTATACTTGACAAGGGCTTTTTTTTAAAAAAAAGTAAATTCTGATGTAAATGCAGACCCTTATGGTATTGAGCAATATAGAGACATCTTCCATCACTTGGTGATCCAGAAGGTAATGCTGCCAGTGTCAGTATCTGACACAAGCTGATCGTGCTGTTGTCTTTAGGTGATAGATTTAACATCCATATCAGGTTGGGATTTTTTGGCCATACTCTTACTTATTTGAAACTCAGCATCCTGTTGTCTTGAGTATTTTCCTTCCTCTGTCTATTTTTATCCTTACTGCCTTTTTAGATTTGTGACCTCATTTTATAATCAAAGAAATGTCCTGAGTGTTGTGTTAAGAATTCATGAACACACATCAGTCATATTGAATGAGAGAGAAGCGTTTTGCCACGCTTCGTCTCAAGCACTGGAAACTGGGCTTGGTTTGTGGCACATATCCACTCAGAATAAGGCCATAAACTTGGAGATATTTTGGACAGTGCTAATTGATATTACGTGAGGTTTCAAAATGACACTACCAACTAGATATTTTTGATAGAGTACCCTTTAAACAAAATCCTGAATTTTTAAAATTCCTTAATTGTGTGGGTGGGTGGGAGGGGGGAAATGTATTTAGGATAGGCCCCAAAACGCCAACACACATGCTTGTGCCCACCACTCCTCACCATCCCATTCCTCTGTGTCTGCTGCTACTACCAGTAACAACGGCTGCACATCTTAAACTGCAAACACCCTCTTGGAGAGTCTGGGGAAAAGTGTGTGTGTTTGATGCCATGCTAGACTATCAACAAAATTGCAGTACTGACTACACACACAGTGTTGTCAAGTACACAACATAAACAATAAAATATATACCATTTTTCCCCTGCAATTTCAGTGGTAGTAATTCAGATCTTACTTGAAATAACAGTAGATACAAAATTTCCAAATGAAACTATAATATCAAGTTGATGCTCTATAACTGTCTGGAAGGACAGGGTACAGTTTAGCTAAACCAATAAATTGTGGTTCTAAGGGTTTAAAAACTCCTCAAATTTGCTGCTTGGATGCAATGGGGAAAAGAAGCAAGGCTGACTAAGCAGTTTGGTGTGATGAGAATTACTTGTCATTGATTTGGAAATGCATGTAATTGTTTTGTAAATGCTCAGAACTATAACATGTTATCGAAACACAAAACAATCTGCCAGATGTCAATTATTGTTAATACAAAACTGGGGGAGGGAGGAGCAGATAATCTCCTTTCATATTTTATGAAACTGCTCATGAACCCCAAAAGAAAATTCGTAATGTAGCATGAGATGTTTGGATGGGGGGGAAGGGAGGTAAAAAGGCATTTTATAGAAGCTCCTTGAATATTCTTTCTTGGGTTTGGTGTAGCAACTGTAGGAAGAGGAAATTCCTCAGTTATGTAATGTATTTTACTCTCCACTCACTAGTGTTTTGGAAGCATCCTGATGGCTGGAAAAACCTTGTATGTTTTCAGTTGTCATTGAAACTAGTATTGTGGAAAAATCACTTCCTGCTTTTTAAAAACATAAAGACAGGCTTTTACCATACATTACTGTTGAAGATTCAGCTGCATTCCAAACACCTGATCTCAAGTCTTTTCAGACTAAGGGTCTTTAGGATCAGCAATGCTAGCCAGACTTTTCTGATATTCTTTCTGCCAAAATATTCCTACTTCTGGCTCAGTTAAACCAGTCAGCCACAAACTAATGAATGTCTACGTAATATTGGTAAAAAAGAGTTGTAGGGACTTGTTATAGAAAAGAAGATAGGAAGAGAAGCTTATTGCTTTGCTTTTCTAGAACATACACGAGGTGCTGTCTAAAGTGTGTAAATAGAAAAATAACTGCAGGTTTCAGTGTTAAGCCTCTGCTATTTTGTATGGGATGTTTTCCTCAGATCCTCAACTTCGCATTACATATGGGACTGATTGATTGCAAATGAGCATTGTAACATGCTGTAGTGTGTTCAGATCCTACAAACCAGCTGTTTCAGTTAACAATGGGAGGAAAATGTTTCTCCAATCAGTGTTTCTCCCATTTGGTGTTAACATTTGCTATAGTTGGCAAGGCTCTATAAAATGTAAAGTACATTTTAAGAACTCTGAATACTCTTAGCTATAATGGCCGTTAGCAGGAGACAAATACTGCAAGAAGTGTGGGTAGCCATCTTCAAAATAAAAACAGTGAGCCGAGGGACTGTAATTGTGTTTGAACAAAATTTTTATCGTGTTTATGCCAAACATACAGATGGTCCAAACCTTTATCCACATAATGGATGAAATAAACATTGCTGTTTGTTGAGTTCAAGCTGTTTGAGCTAACCATGGAGTTGTGTGCTTAGTTACTAAACCGAACTTTTCATTTCTTAAGGTCTTGTGGTCTGATTCTTCAGTGACATTGGTAACCAAATCTTCTACTGAAGTGACTGAATTTATTTCAAAGGTAAAGGACTCTAAAATACTTTACTTTGTACTTTGTCCCAATATATGATTTTGTTCAATTATATTTTAGAAGCATCCTAAGATAACATGAATAGATTGAACTCCATAAATGCATAACTCATGAACTATTTCAGGATCCTCAAAAGACAAGTAACAAGCCTTCTTTTCACCTGTTTTTTCCAATTTATAATATCCTCTTCCTTTAGCTATCTCAGCTATACCCAGAAGAAAACTTGGAGAAATTCATTCCTTGCCTAGCTGGTCCAGATTCATTTTACCTAGAAAGGAACCACATAGACCTGGAATCGGATGTTAGGTATGCTTCTGAAAGCTAATTTTTACTTGCCGCTTGGCTTCCTTGCCCTAGTGTGGGGGGGAAGTGGGGGAAGCATCAGGAAATAGAAACATCTTGTCTGCATTTTAAACTGCTTTCAAGAACTTTGAGCCTGATCCTACAAATATAGTTGCTTGTAATTCCACTAATTTCAGTGTACAAGGGTTTTGACAGTCTTGGATTCTATGTGTAGAAATTGACATGTTCACGTTGCACTATGTTACACTTTCCGATGAAGTAAAAATCATGGAGCCCCTTGGTAGAAGCAAATAATGGATTATGGCCTTACGGTGGAAAAGTTCCTTGAAAAAGTGATCACATTTAGATCATTTCCAGTACAAAGTGAGTTAAGAGTAAAATTTTAAGCTTGTTCAATATGGAATTTAAAGAGAGGCCACACTTGGGTTAATCACTTGTAAGAAGTAGCAGGAAAAAAAGATGAAATTGTCAGCATTTTTGAAGATTGTGTTTTAGTTATATAGACTTTTGATCTTATCTTGCAAACGGGAGTTTTGTCTGAGTAAGATCTGTAAAATTGGTCTGGGCCCTTAATGGAGAAACATGGCCAGAACTATTAGAAAAATACAAGAAAAATGGTTTTCTGGGTAATAGTCCTCATTTATTTGAGGATGTCTTTGAAACACTTTCACAGTGCATTATGCCGTTCCTCACAGTTAATGTGAATTGAGTTGTTGTGATGTTGCTATTAATTTAAAGTAGAATAAGCAGCTATGCTCATGTAAAATGGTCGGCTTGTGTGTCTGTAGAGCTGAACTATTTTCTAAGTCTCTTTATGATTTTGTCTCCACACCCCATTTTCAGAGGTACATAATTCCTATTAACAAAACCATATTAATATATGGTTTTAAAAAGGCTCTTCCCAACATGATTCACTTGGCCATTGTGGACCAACTATAATAGTTTAAAACTGTCTACCAGTAATCTGGAACACCATCAAGCAAAATGATGTCAGCAAGCACTTGGTTTGGTTGGTTTATTTCAAAGTGCTAAGAGTTCTACAAGCAGAATTTTAAGTTAAGGGTTGACAAGGACCAGCTGGCTTTTTTAGATACCTGTCTGCTCTGGATACGAAGCATTACTGGAAAACATGCTAATTAACATGTTACTATGCTTGCCAGACACCTTGTTTTCCTAATCACGACAGAGCATTATTTCCCCATTACTGTTGTTGGTGGAACAGCACTGGTGGGCACCATTTTGCCAAAGTAAAGGCAACAAATATATGCTTAGGTTGTAACAATAAATAATGTTAATATTTAAATAATCCCTTTTAGGCCTCATATCTTTGTCACTGCTATTGTTTAGTTGGCAAACATTTTCTATTAGTCTAGGTTAACAGAGCAGCAGAGTGTCTTTGCAAAGCAAAGGTTGTATCTCCACAACAGAGAAAGATAGACAATTATTTTTAAAAAGCTAAATACAGTACAAAATAAAGACCCGCCAGATTGCGGTGTTTTCATTAGTGACATTTCATTTCATATTAGTGACTTATTCATGTCTCTGTTGATGTAACTATGAAAATGAACTGTGAACTTTTAGGATAGAAACTGTATATAAGTAACTTTTGACCCAATGTCTTTTTAGATATTACAAATATGAAGATGCAGTCAAAGCATTTCCCCTTGTTTTTTCCTTACTTTTCAACAGGTTTTTTTAGCGCTTTCAAAATATGTGGATGATTTGACAGGTGAAAAACCAAACAAATATTTTTTTGCTTTGTAAGACAAACTCTGGTAATGCACATTAATATAATGTATGTTTTACACATTATAAAGTTCTAGAAGATTGCCATCTTTAGTTTCCAAGAAAAGGAATGAGCTTAGCAGAAAACACGTGACACAACTTTTACAGCCTTTTTTACAGTATTGCCAGGCGCTATGCCTGTTGTTCATTTGAAAGCTTAGCGTGAACAACACTAGACAGCTATCGTTTATGGGCTTTAGTATCACAATTTTTAGAAGCAATTTTCATGTTTATCCTTGTACACTCTGTCTTGTTCCAATCTCTTGTATTCATAAGTCTGTCATCAGCTTTGAATGTAAACTATTAACCAAAATAGAAACAGTATAAAGGAATAGCATGAATTCAATAGGCATAAAAAAAAGGTAAATGCAAATTTCAGTCTTGATTTCAATTCTGATTTCATGGTCAATTGCAAAACAAACACAATTTTGTAAATTAACTTTTAGGTATTTGGCATCATTACCTTCCCATGTGCTGAAAAATGACCATGTCAAGAAATTCTTCAGCACTTCATCATCTTCTCAGCAACTTCAGAGTTCAAGTGAGTTTAAATAAACAGTTAAAAATGTACGTATTATTGACATAAATCTAGTAAACTGATGCCAGTCAAAACTTTTTTAATCTCCCTGTTGTTTAGGTCCTGGCAACCCCTCTCTCTATAAAGTAGTCACTACGCTGGGTGCATCTGGAAGGTGAGAGAGATATCTGACGTCTGTATCCAATGTAGAGTAGTAAAATTCTTTCACTCACGTAGTTATCTGCCTGCCCTTGTTCGAGAGAGGTGGGGTTTTTTATGTGTAGTGGTGTTATATGCACTTGGGTGTGCGTGCTCACCTGTGTTAATCTATGGAACTCTCAGCGCAACGAATTCTGAAAGCTATGGTTTCACTGACTTTGTCTACACTGAAGATTTTAGGAAACGTTAGTACTGGTGCACAGCTCTACTCATGCTAGCAGAAGTGGAAGTGCTAGCATAGACAAGCACCTGACATCTTTTGTGTGGTGTTTTTACCTGCCCTGAGCAAAATTGCTGAGAATGGTAAAACTTTGACAATCAGTTTATATCAATACGGTACTCCTACTGTTGTTAGAACCAGCTGACCCACAATGGTGGGACAATTCCCTGTGATTATTGCTTATTATGTTAGTCATACTTGTCTCACTATTATCTCACACTGCCCCACCTGTGGCTTGTCTCCATCTATTGTTGCTTGCCCTCTGATTTCATGGTGAGCTCTTTGGAGCAGGAAGCATCTTTGCTTTATAGGTGTGTATATCATATCTAGCCCAATGAGGCCCTGATCCCTGCTTGGGATCTCCTTGGCAGTACCAGAATACAGTACAAGTATTAAATAATAATAATCCTCATGCAGCCATAATTACACAGCCTTGGTCTTCTCTTATATCACCTAGATCAGTAGTTCTCAACTGTGGTCCACCGCTTGTTCAGGGAAAGCCCCTGGTATGCCAGGCCAGTTTGTTTACCTGCCGCCTCCGCAGGTTCGGCCAATCACGGCTCCCACTGGCCGTGGTTCACCACTCCAGGCCAAGGGGGGCCGCGGATAGCGGCGGACAGCACATCCCTCGGCCCATGCTGGTTCCCGCAACTCCCATTGAAACAAACCAGCTCGGAACGCCAAGAGCTTTCCCCGCACAAGCGGTGGACCACAGCTGAGACCCACTGACCTAGGTTTTGTTAGAGGACCATCATAGTATTTCCTCTGTACTTCAGTTGAGTGTCTCCCTGTATAGGCAATGTTTTTCAAACTGTGAATCTGGCTTTCCTGAGAGAGGACACTGACCTCTTCCAACAGAGGCTCAAGGCAGCCATCGGAAGAGAGGAAAATCCCGCCTTTTGGCTAGGATTTGATAAATCCAAAAATTGAGTAATGAATACTTTACAGCTGAAAGGTGATTCTTGTTTCTTCACCTGGAATTGGAAAGACCAAGGGGGAAAATAATGGTAACTGAACAGATTCACTCACTCCACATGTGTAAAAACCATTTCACAATGGATTTTTTTTAATATATTGCATTGATGGGGAAAGCTATGCCAGTATTGGAATCTCAACTTTAACATTGGGCATAACCTGTACTGTTTTCATTGTATTAGCAGTGCAGGATTTTAAAAGTATAAATCAGTAACTTATAAAATAAGCAGTGTGTTGGATCCCTGAAACCTTTTCCTTTATTTTATTGGTGAATGAGTGTGTATGATCATACTGACTGAACTCTGCATGGCAGTAATTCACTATGTTAAATCAAATTATTTTTCTATTTTGCAGACCTATATGTGGAGTAGCTGGTATTCAGTCTTCACAGAATCATGTACAGCACTCAGCTGTTTCTTCAGTCACACTGCCCCATTGCTCTCATTCAGGGAGTACAGGCTCATCATTAGCCTACCGCTCCCAAATGGACACCTCTTCACCCATGTTATCTTCCAGTTCACAGACACCCCAGACCCAGGAGCAAAATGGGATTTTAGACTGGCTCAGGAAACTGCGGTTGCACAAGTATTATCCTGTCTTCAAACAACTCACAATGGAGAAGGTAAAGTGGTGCACTTGATAGGAGAAAGGAATCTGTTTGTTTTTTTAAATAAGCCATATATTCTCTAGCATGTATAGAAAAGCGAAATGACAAAATAGGCTAATGTCTACATTTAGACTGGCTGATATCTGTAGCTAGAGCTGGGCAAACTATTTGTAGGAACACTATTTGATGACATGGCCTCCTGTTTTTGTGTATGAACTATCCAGAGACTTACTTTAAATATTTCCTAGTTGGTTCAGAATTCTCAATATCTGGCTTATTACAAACCCCCTTTGCTCTTCCTGTTCACTGTTCATCCTTTGATATGCAATAAGTCATCTAAGTCATATTTTATTCTATTTCTTTATTGATTTTTCCCTCCTATTTGTAAAAGCCTTGGTTATCCAAATGCATGTCAAGATTCATTTCTGAAGTGAGCTTTTCTGTGGGTAAACATGTGCATGAGTATTGGATGCTTTCATTTTCCACAAACGTTGTGAACAAAAATCACATGCATTGCATGAATATTTGCATAAAAAGTGTCATGAATGCCATTGAAGTACATTGGCTTTTAATCAGATGAATGTAAGTACTTGTTATAATACCCAGCTCTATCTGTAATATACATGTTGTAAAATTAACCTCCTCCTCCTCTTACTATATTTGAACTTTGAGTGCCCTCTGGTGGATTAAATACTTATTCTGATTCTTTTAAATCATGGCTCTGAATTGCAATGATTTTTTCAGCACTGCAGCATGGCTTGAAAGGTATTATTTTAATGAGTGTGCTCTAAGGCTTCAGTTTTCTGATTTGATTTTCCTCATTCAGAGAGGAAAATATATATGGTCACTTTTCCTTTTCCTGACAAAACTGTGCATATTTTAATGTTTGACTTTTTTTTCAAACAACTTCTTTGCTTATATTGTTATGTATATTCTGTTGAAAAATATTCACAGTACCTTTGCAACTAGATTTGACCCATGAAACAAAACTGAACTCTGCTCTAGATGTGATAACTAAATGACTTCTGTGTTAAATGACACATTCAGGGAAAATAAATTACATTTTAACTTTTGATAACCAACTAGTATACTCTGGGTTGAGTGAGCCAAAATAAAGCAGCAGCAGTCAGCATGACTTTTTCAGCAGCAGATCTTTATCAGTGTAAGTCAAAAACAATGTATCATAAACAAACAAAACCAAAAGAATCCCTATGGTTTCACTCATCTCTCACCATCTTGCCACTGGCATCGTTCCACTTCTGACATTACACAGCCCTTCTTATATGCTAAGAAGTAGTTAATGGCCTGCATTCTGCTACCGTCTTACCCTTATTAAGCTAGTGGTAGTGCTATGTACATTGAGTATTCATTGGAGGAAGGAGTGGTAGAAATTTGCAACTTTAATCTGCCACTTGCAGCTTGTCCTTCCCAACATTTGTCAAATATTTCTTGCACCAAATTGACTAGCCCCTAAATTACCTGTGTCCTGTATACTATGTCATTCCTATAGCTGCCAGATAATTATTAAATACCTTGAGGAGAAGTCTCAAATGGCAGGGTTTTTTTTAGGGAACCAGAACTTAAAACGTTATTTGGCTCATTTATTATACAAAATTGCCTTTCAGTATGCACACGGACTATGTTGTCTTTATTGTGAATGATCAATATAGGCAAATATTTTAACAGTATATTTGTAATTAATCTAAAAAAGTCTTTGGAATATCCAAGTCCTGCATTTTTATACTGCCCTAAAACTTTAGTTTATAATTGGAATAAAAGTTATTAAAATTCACATACATGTATAAAACAAGTGTCTTCAAGGTGCTTCTCAGAATTGGAAATCATTGAGACTACAGTAGGGTATTTGACATGTATGTATCCGTATATTGCACACTGTAAAATCAGCTCCATATTTCCTCCTATAAAAGTTTCTGAGCCTTACTGAAGAAGATCTGAATAAGTTTGAATCCCTCACCATGGGAGCAAAGAAAAAACTGAAGACCCAGCTGGAACTGGAAAAGTAAGTGTGTGTGTTGTGGGGAATGGTGTGTAGTATGTCTGGCTTTTTCAGTTTGTAAAATATGGTTAGGTGGCACTAGAATTGTACAATTTAATTTAATGCTCGTTTTACTCTGGGTTTTGCTCTGAGGACGGAGCAAATTGTTAAACCTTCCAGGCTTTCCCTTTGTGTAAATCTGGATTGTACTACTTTTTCACAGGGGTATGGAGGTTTAATTAGTTTGAAAAGCACTTAGATAATGTTGATTATTTATATTTAGTACTTATTGTTTTATTATTGATTATTCAAGGCCGATAAGCACCAGATGTGAACTCAACTTCAAAGGGACATTGTCAACTTAACCATAAAGAAACAAATTTATTGAACTATGCTACTGATTACTCCTTAAATTATTAACACTGGAAGAATTTTAAGAATCCACATTACTTTTCACTATTTGTGCTCTTCCTGTGTTTGTTTTCTAATTTATCTTAGGTTGGACAAGGAAAGTTACTTGCAATTTTAAGTTTTCAGAACTGCAGTATTTGAATCCCAGATGTTGTAGGATAGATGTGTAAACTTCAAGAGGGCCAAGTTTCATTTTAAATTGTAACCTGGAGCATACATTTAGGATTACCTACTCCCTACAGTTCACTATGGAACAGCAATTCATGTTGGTGGTATATTTGCATCAAGATCAAAGGTGGCATATGCCCTGTATATAGTAACTAAACTCCCATTTTAATATTATTAAGGTTGAATTCAGCATCACTCAGTTGCGAAACATTCTCACCATTAGCAACAATGCTCTTTCTGTCCTGTGTTTCTTTCCTTTCCCTATCTTCCTTCTCTTTTTTTCTTTCCTCCTTTCTTTTCTCTGCATATTCTTCCCTGCAGCAACTTCCAAACTCCTTCATCCCGGTGCTTTGCTTTCACTTGGTTTCCATCCTATCTGATGAAATGACCTGTAAATAAATAGCTGTTGGCATGGAGCTTTGGGATTACCCCACAAACCAGATTAATGCAGAAGTGAGGGGGTTCATATTTGTGCACTATTCATCCGTGCTCGCTGCAAACTCAGGCAAACAACGCTGCATTGGTTACAATTGTTTTACATTTGAAAGGTTAACTCTGTGGAATCCTGATATGCCAGGTGGGCCACATAAATGCACCTAGTTGACCATGTATTTGATATCTCTGCTGCAGGGAAATATTTATTTTAAAACTGTACGAGTGTTTAAGTACACACACCACACTCCTCTCCCAACGTTTTTATTAGTTGAAGGCCACTGCAAACTTTGGTCAACACACGTTACGTTGGTATGCAGCCACTGACGCTTGTATGTCACTTGGGCACATGCATACTTGGCTGTTTGTGTTGGTGCTGCACATATGCACCAGAAGTGCTTGTGTTGATGCAAAGTGCAGTGCACCATGAGTGGATATCCCAGTGTGCCATGTACTACTCTCAAGCTCAAAGCCTGTAGGGAACTTTTCGCAATATCTTGGGATAGAATGAGTCATGCAAGAATCTCTGGGAGCGAGGAGTCAAGTTCTCAGCATGCAGCTCTCTGACGATGTGGAATATCAGCCACAGTTCCTTTGCTTTCATGCAGCATTGCTGCTGATCCCTGTTGTACCCCTTTGCTTGCATCCCTTGTGCCATCTCTTTGTCTGTAGCTGTGCTGTCTAATCCAGGCAGGAGTGTTTCTAGTGTGTGGAGCCAGCACGGTCTATTGGGCAACAAGTGAGAGTCGCTAAGGTGGGCAATCAGGAAAAGGCATTTCAAAAATGTGCAGAGGGTTTTAAAATGGGGAGGCTTTTGTCTTTTACAGTAGTGACCAAAGTAGTCACTGTTGCAGGGAATGGGGCACTGTGGGAGAGCTGATGGAGGACTGTTTGGGTTGACACAGGTTGTGCAGTGTCTGCACTCACACTACATCAACCTCAGCAGGTTCACCATGGTTCCACACTATTCAGGGAGGTGGTGTTACTGGTTGCCATGTTGGCAAGAGACAAATCTGAGAATAGACTCATGCTCAATGAGGCTTTTGATGCACAGAAACTTACATCAACCTAACTTTGTAGTGTAGACCAGGCCTTAGGTTTTGTAAAGTTTGAATCACATTTCACTTATCTCTTAAATTATCCACGTTTAGCTTCCTCTTCATCTTTGGAATGAAGGGCAAGCTCTCTGTTTCATTGTATTTAATCAGATAGAATTCAGTCTTCCCTTTTGTGATCTTGTACAATAAGTGGCTCAGTATAATACTATATAACAAGAGAGACCAATATCAATGCTGGCAATTTCCAAATATTCATATTTGTGCATCTTAAATTTGGCATAATCTTTGTATAGATTACTGAGTTAGACAACATAGACCCAATCTGCCTCAGTTTCATTCAGAAATCTGTTTAAATACCAAATTGTTTTAACCAATTGTTTTTTCCCCTCCTCCCCATTCACCGTAGAGAAAAATCAGAGAAACGGTGCCTAAATCCAGCAACACCTTCTTCAGTTACCAGCAGTGGAGTGGCAAGGGTCCCTCCTACTACTCATGTAGGGCCTATCCAGAGTATTCGTGGCAACCATGCAGCAGGTAAATAAGCAATATAAAGAGTGCACCATTTAAAGCTATAAGGTATAGGATGGATATGTTCTTGCACAACAGCAAGCTCATCGCTTTACTGCCCCAACCTCAAATTTAAAACTGAATTGCTTCATTTGTGTCATCCCTTTGTGACCATATTCTTCCAAAACTTAGTTGATTGCATGAGGAATCTGATTCCTGGTGATATTTGAGTGAGCCAAACATGCAATTATCATTCCATGATTTGCACATGAAGAGCTGGTTGAGCTGTTGAGAAACCATTACTTCTCTGGACTCCTGCTCCTAGGCCAGTGTGAAACTGCACTAACCTGAAGCATCTTTGTGTATTAAGGGTCAGAGTATTGCAGGAGGCACATTCATAAACTGCTGTATTGTACCAGGCTTTTGTCATTTAGATGATAATTTTGCAAATAGTTTTCATATTTTTGAACTGGTTTATCATGCATATTTTATCCTTAGAGCTGCGTGTAGATGTGGACCAGCCAGCCCACCCACTTCCCCGAGAAGGTAGTTCTTCTGAGTACTCAAGTTCCTCTTCCAGCCCCATGGGGATCCAGACCAGGGAAGAGAGCTCAGATAGTGCCGAGGAGAATGAGAGACGTAAGGAAAATCAAGCAAAGCTTATGTTTGTATTGATCTCTCTAGTGAAGCATCTGTACTTATAGATCTTTCTCTCTCTAGGTTTAGAGATTCACTTGGACAGCTCAGAGAAGGAGAAGCCAGTGATGTTACTAAATCATTTCACTTCGAGCTCCGCCAGACCCACAGCCCAGGTTCTACCAGTGCAGAATGATGCAGGCTCCAATCCTTCTGGCCACCATATCTTGCCAATGCAAATGATGACAGCAGCCTCCACCCATATCAGCCCTATTCGAATGCTAAATGCGATGCACAAGTCAGAGCGAAATTCAGACGTGAAGCTACTTTCCTCTTCTGTGCATTCACTTTTGTCTTTAGAAGAAAGAAATAAAGCTTCACCTGGACCTAGAAGCAGCATTAAAATGGACAAGAGCTTTGGAAATACAGTGGTTGATGTAATGTCCACATCATCTCCCTATCAGCCCCTGCAAGTACTTTCAGGAGTTCCTGAAAACAGTTCTTCATCTTCTGTTAACTGTGGTCCTCGAACCAAAGTTGTACATGCTTCGACTCTGGACAGAGTGATAAAAACAACTCAACAGACATCATTAATAGCGGAAGCAAGTACTGCTGCCACTGTAACATCCAGCACAGTCTTCCATATGGCACGTCCACCCCTCAAGCTCCTGGTATCTTCTTCTGTTCCTACAGATTCTGCCGCTGCTGGACAAACTTCCTGCTCCAGCAATATGCAAATAAGCGTGTCTCCTGCAATAATCAATCCCCGGACTGCTCTATATACAGCCAACACCAAAGTTGCCTTTTCTGCAATGAGCAGTATGCCAGTGGCTCCGATGCCAGGCAGCTTCTGTGCAAACAGTAACACTGCTTCTTCCAGCAGCCACCCTTCTACATCATTTGCAAACATGGCAAATTTGCCCAGTTGTCCTGCCCCCAGTTCTAGCCCCACGCTTTCGTCTGTTGCCGAGAACAATTTCTATAGCAGCAGTAGTAGTGGATCTGCAGGGAGTATCCCTGTACCAAATCAGAATCATCACCACCACCACCACCAACAGCAGCAACCGCCTGGGTGTATGGTGTGTAGTTCCTGTGGGTGTAGTGGGAACTGTGGTTCAGGCGGAATGACTGTCAGTTATGCTAACTATTTCCAGCACCCATTTTCAGGTTCCTCGATGTTTACTTTTCCATTTCTACCCTTCAATCCTTTATGTAGTAATGGCTACATCAACACGCAGCAGTACAATGGCAGCACGACTTTTCCAATGGTTCATTCTCCCTACAACAGTGGTTTAACGCCAGACTCTGTAATGAGTGGGCAATCCACCTTTGCAGTGCCCCCAATGCAGAACTTTATGGCAGGAACAGCAGGGGTGTATCAGGCACAAGGAATGATGGGAAACAGCAATGGTTCAAGCCACAAGAAAAATGGGAACCTTTCCTGTTACAACTGTGGGGCCAGTGGCCACCGAGCTCAGGATTGCAAACAGCCACCAATGGATTTCAATCGGCAAGGTAAGAAGCTGGTGGTGGTGCTGATTTTGGGCTTCTTAGTCTATTGCAGAACTGTGTGTTGATCTGAATGGGAGTTACCTGTATGGGTGGGGATGTGACGGAAATCTAATAATGGTACCTTGTTTTTATATCAAGTTTTCTTTTAATTACAGAAAAATACCATGTTGTAAGACAGTGTCTTTGAAAAAAGAGACACGCTCGGGGGTAAATTCACAGATTAAGTTGACTCCTGTGGGTACCCCATGTTCCCTGCTTTAGGGCGTAAGTGCTGTTATAAGTCTTGTGTTTGCCCTCTGCATAGGACGGAATTTCCCTTTGAGGGATAGACGGGCTGAACGTTCATTGACTGACTGAAATAGTGTTTTGTCTGCTTATACTATCTGTGAATTTGGCCCCCGAGCCATTGTCTGCTTCTTATTTTGAAGGTTATCGTCAAAGTAAATACATTTTTTTTTTAAAGTACATAAGTAGAGTGCAACATCTGTAATGAAGCATCTGCATACTCTTGAAGGACTTAGCTTGTGGTTACTGAAAATATGGGTTCCCTGGCATGCATATATCTTCCAGTATTGTAGCAAAGGCACCTCCAAAGGAGATTTTAAATCCTTGGAGCGGGACAGGGCGCATTTTGGAGTGAACTGTTAGTTTACCAAGGGTACGTTGAGCTCGTACTTCTCTTTTCCTGAAGTTCTGTGTTTTAAATAATAGTGTGCATAGTGGAACTTTGCAGAATGAAATGCAGACTATTTAATTTAAATTTTTTAAAAATTATAGCATTTTATAATGCTGCTGCATAATCTGTAAGAAGTAGCTATTTAACATACTGTGAGAGAACTGCTAAAAAGGTTTGCATTGTTGACTTCTTTCCCCCTCTTTCCCTCTTCTACAGGTACTTTTAGGCTGAAATATGCCCCCCCAGCTGAAAGTCTTGACTCCACAGACTGATATTTTCTCTGCCAAGAAAACATTGTAAGCCATGGAGATAAGGAATTTTAAATACAAAACTGAGAAGTCCTTTGCTGTTAAGTTTTAATGTGTTTTTTAATCCAAAGGTGCTTTACTTTACGAGACTAGGTAGAAAATCTATCTTAAGGGTGCATCAAACCCATTTTTGATCACCAAAATTCAAGCTTAGATCTTGGAGTTGGAACTTGTCTAATACGTATCATGCGATTGATGCACAGTGGATGGCTGGTGAAGTTGGCCAACATTTTCTGTTGCAAATGCAAAAAAACACACCGCCCTACATACTTCTGCTGAAGAATGTTGCCATCTTTGGACTTTCTGCAATGAAAAGGATAACCCCAGGGCAGCTACTACAGTGTGTTCTGAAATGAGAGCTGGAGGTTGAAGGTACGAACGATTGTGTGCCAGCCAGCCTCTGAAACCCTGGGCTAGGTAAAATGGCTGCTTTTTTTCAAAAGTAATCAGGCACTAATCTCTGGGATTTTTAAGGATTGCACTACAGAAGAATGTAAACCTATTCAGGCTTCTGCACTTTTAGCAGACAGTGTCTCTCCGAGACCAGTGCAAGAGGCAGACATTCCAACCTTTAAACAGTGGCACCAGCAGGCTATGTGATTTACTACACAACACAAATCTTAAATAATTCTTTCCTTTCCCTTCCAAAAGGACACACATGGCAGTTTCAGTTCCTTCTGGAAACAATCTTATTCTCACTGTCGCAATTATTACTAGATAGAGGTGGGTTACCAGCAGTGAAAGGAACTTAGTTTTCCAAGTGTCCAAGTCCCAGAGACTCCAGGGCCATAAAGGCTTCACAAAGATGGGTTTTTTAATGTAACACATGAAACACCTTTTAAGTCCTGTTTACTGTACATAGGTCTCTTTCACAGAAACCTTACTACTCTGCTTTTGTAAATGAATTTTAAACCATCCTAAAAATACACTCTGATGGCACAGTTAGCACGCTGTTGCTTTACTTTATGTAATGAAACTCTGACTCGTACCCGAGGGCTTTTGCTGGGGTAGTCAGAGGGATAGAATTGAAACATTAAAGGATACTAAACATCATTTTAAAGACTGAAGGATTTACTGTCAGCCTCCTTTGTGGCAGTAGACTGCAGATTACTACTTTTGGTGTTAACTACCTAGCGTACATAATTTTGAGTTGGCAAGTTTAATTAAGAGTTAGGAGGAACCCAAACAAAGCTCATGTTGCTGAATTGAAAAGGTCTTGTCCTGTCTTGCCCAAGGAGTTTCACATGCTGCAATGGGTGTGAACTTAAAGTGATTCTTGTTTTCCAAATTAGAGTATGCAACTTTAATATCTGAGGCCTTGTTTACCTTGTGGAATTTGTTTACACCCATATAGTTATACCAGTGCAAACCCGAGGGTAGATGTGCTACACCAGAATAAATAGCACTTGTATTGGTGCATTTTGCTCTGGATTGAAAGCAAGGACACCCATGCCAGTGCAAGACACTTATGTGGGTGCAAAGCTCCTCAAGGTAGATCTGGTGTTAGCTACTGACGTGTTGGTTTAAGTAGCTAATGCAATAAATTGTCAGTCAAGATTTTAATGACAAATGTTAGAAGTTACATGTCTGAAAAGTCTTTCAGTTCTGTTTTCTCAAAACTGTCAGCCTCACCCAAAAGCAGCAACAGGCCAGGACAATATGATAAATTAGCATTGATAAAGCAGCATTGTAACATGACCTGGCAAGACATCAAACTTGTCCCAGTTTTTCTGTGGAGGTCATAGTTTTTTGGCTTCATGGAAACCAAAGCCTGAAGTTGTGTAACATTTGGTTTCTCAAAAATAACAAGATTTCTGTTCTTATTTCTATGCAACAAAGAAATGCCATACTTCTGTATCCTCAGCTCTGTTGACACTACACAGTATTTATAGACAGTGTTGAAACAATTGTTTGCTATGTCTGTATTTTGAGGTGGTTACATACAATGGTCTCATGAGCAACTTTCAAATCTGCAACACTAACTTGATGAGAACTGACAATGCAATTTACTTTGCCTTAATAGTACAAAAAAAGCTATCAGATATTATGTTAAAGGGAACTTGCAGTTTTCACTTAAAATGTTTACTATAGGATTTGATGGTCTCTCCAGTAGCCTGGAACATGTGCTGAAAGCCAAACTTTCACATTTTTTTCACTTTTTTTTAAACAAAATAATATTTTAAAATTGAACTGTATTTAAACTATTTCAATACACATTCAAGTATTAAAAGCCCGCTTTCAAACTAACGAAAACCAATAGCAAAAAAAATATTTTCTATACCAGTAGCATTTTGTTTCATGGGCAAGGCTGGGACGTATAGTCTTGTCTTTTTAATATTCACTGCAAATCAAAAGGGTAAGAAGGATTATTAAACTGAACTTTTATCCAGTTAGCTTCTTCAAAAATGGTTTCATTTCTGCATTCAGAATTCTTGTCTTCAGGAATGTTTCCTTTATGTAAAGTTAAGGCTGATATTTTCTAGGCTGATTAATGTGCACTTAATTATCTTTAAAAATTAAAGTCTTTTTAGTCTGAATTTGAAATCAAACTCAGAGAAACCTGAGCAACTGGAAGGAAGTGGAGCATAATGTAGAAATGTTTGAAGACTGGGTACTGTTTATAGAGCTTTCCCTAAGTCATCAACCTGAGGTATGGCTTCTGATTTGCTAGTGTAATCTGTTCAGTTTGTACCAAGAACCACCAAAGTTGGTGAAACTAAACAGAGCACTTTAATTATATAATCCATTTTAAAAGGCACAAGTCCCTCTCTTTCCTCTCAAATTAGTTTGTCTAGAGTGACTGAAAGAACCAGCTCATAATACCATTTCTGTATGTCCAACTATGGAAAATACACAGAATAAGCTTTTTATTCAGATCTTTGCCCTGGCAGAGTAAGAATATCTCATTCACAAACTAGATTGCATTATAGGATAACCTGACTCTTTTTAAAATGAAAAAGAGGGATAAACTTGTCATTCTCTGCTTTTAATCTCAGCACTATATGAATGTGGAAAAGGGTCATAACTTTAAGCTTCTTTACCTGGGGGAATATAGAGTGCAGTTTCACAATAGTCTTTCTGATTTTAAAGAATCAATGATGGAAGTGTTAGGAAGAGAATGAAACCAGAATGACTGACAAACTCCTCCGACAGTAGCAGTCCAATTTGAAATTAAGCATTAGCGGTTAGTTTATGTGTGTCATTAACATTTGTCAGGAGGTTCAACAAGAAAGAGTCATATCAAAAAGCAAGTATTATTAGGATTCCATAGTAACTTCACGTACAGTAATATCAGGTTTCATGTTATGTGAAACTTCCTAAACTGTGTATTAAATATGACCAGTAAAAATTCAGCCAGAAAGTAAGTGAAGGACTTCCTCAAATACTAGTATAAACCAACCACTGTTACCTCAGCTTCAGTTTTATGCCATTTACTGCTTGTTAGTACTGACACTAAAATTTAGTTTATGGTATTTGGCAGAGAAGCCACACTAATCCCACTCCTCCCAAATGAAAACAGATTAGTTCTAGCGGTTTCACAATGGCATCAGTCCTATCAAACATGTATCAGAGGTCACTTAAAGCCATAGATTCTCAAATTCCTTTGGAAATCCATTGGGTCTTATTTTGTGGGAAGTAAATGTACTTACCACTTGCAAGATTCTGGAAAACCATATTTCTGGTTGAGGCCAAAGGTAAGTTACTACAATACTAAGGAACTACAATACAACCCCTTGGGCCTATTTAAGTTCTTACTCAAGTAAAAGATACTTTGGTATAGAAAAAGCAAATTCTATGTTTTGAAGTATAGTTTCACAGGTTTTCTTGGATATAATTTTCCACTAGGAATGAAGGAAACTCCTACTCCAGTTTGAGCCATTTCCCTTTCTTCAGTAAATTCTAGTATTAAAAACATTGTGCATGTAACTTTATAAATATTTTTAATAGTTTTGTAAATATTTAATATTCAGCTAATTTGATTTTGAATTGTAAATGTCAAGTATTCTGGTATTGGAATTTTTATGTTTTATTATACTTTGTTAAAGGTAAAATTGTACATTTTTAGAATGTTTTTATCTAAGTAAATTTAATGTATGGAAAATTAAAAAAAAAAGTTCAAGTCCTTAAGTTTTTTTAAAAGGCTTTATCCTTTTTAGTTTTCTCCCAACTTAAGTTGAGAACTATCTTAGAAATTCATTCAGAACAATTTTACAGGTAAAGCCCCCTCAGTCTAACTACGCTCATCTGCCAGTGAATCAGACCTTACATTGTTTGTGTCTCTATGCAACTGCTGTTCTCTAATATATAAAATTTGAGGGACAAACTTTGCCTGAGTCAAGGACAACTGAGGTTACTCTGCAAAGTACTGCTGTCCACAGCTTGACACTTCACTTCTGGACCTCACTGCAGCAGACTGGCTGTTGGGCTAGTGAGCAGGGGTTCTGCAATGTTTATAAACTAAACTAGGACCCTGTTGAGACTTGAAGAATTACAGGTCTGGCCTTAACGGGTGAAAGACAAGTGGAACTACTGAACACAGCTTTAACCCTTAAAGCCAGTATTAAAACACTGTTTTGGAAGAATGGTGTTTCGTACTGTAAACTACATAGAAACTCCTATCTGCTCATTGCTTTCTTGCTAGATCTATTCCTTTGAAATCCTAGTTAAGTCTCACTACCTCTTCATACACTTGCTTCTGAATTATCGGATCACTTAAAGGATCGATTCTGCCACTCATGCCTGTTGTAGTACCTTACTAGTCATAGTCCCAGTAAAGTAAGTGAGGACTACTGATGGAGTAAGTGGTACAGCATCTAACCCAAATTAAAAACATGAGATTTCTTTAAATTTACCTATTAGTGTAAACTCACTCATGTTGCAGATTATAAAAAGTTAGCCCTGGGATAAAAAGATCAAGGGAAGTTTTAATTAAAATCTTGGATGAGATGGGAACACCTGTTTTCTGTGCAGAAAATATTCAAGCTATTTTATTAGGATGGTTTTGTGTGGGTAATTCATTGTGTCTTTGCTATGGAAAACATAATGCATCCTTTCCCACTAACTAAATTGCAATGGGACTGCCTTATGATGCTCTCCCCCAAGCCTCCCCTATTTCTAACTTCTCCCTTTCTTTTGTGACAGGGCTTCTCCATTCTACAGAGTTATTCTAATATGGTGATTCAGGGTCCTAAGCAGCACCATAGATTGCTAATCCACACTGGGATCTACTGACAGACAAACCAATCATTCAACTCTGAATACTGGAATCATATGGTGGCCCTTGTCTGCCCTTCTCTAGGAATGGCTATTGCATTAAAATGAGAAGAAAGTCTCTAAATTACCACTCAAGCTGTGATTGAGTCATGTCATAGCACTGTATTAATTTAAAAAAAAAAAGCAACATTTTTACAGGAATCAGTCAATGATCACAGTAATTACAAGAATGGCTGTCATGAATTAACAGGATGGTATTACACAAAAAAACTAAACATAGGACAAGCTGCTTTTAAAGTTTACATTAAGTAAAAAACAATGAACATTTAAAAATTAAATAAGTACTGTGAACAAGATGCATGCAGAAAGCTGTAGGTGCAAATTGTACACCTTTAAGTTGTACAGAATGCCAAAATGCAGTAGTATTGCTTCTCTCCTCCCCTTCTCCCTGGTAGTAAGTTAACTGCCACTAACAGATGTAATTAATTCATACACATGATATACAAGGGTAAATCTTAGCCTGCGATACTTAACTTTACAACAACTCTGAAGGCAGGACACTGATCCTACTTGGAGCCCTCTGCATAGGATATATCCTATTCATGATAATAGTAACACCAAATATTTAAACTCCATGCAGTGGGCAGGAAGCTTCAGTGATAAAAGTTGTTCCTCAGAACTTTAAAAGATCAACTCGTGAATGTGAAATGATTTTATAAAGCACTTCCATCAGTTATGACATGAACAAACAAGTGACAGACAATTTAGATTCATGTTTGAATCCAATGTTTTCAGTAGAACTGTGTATAAACAAAGGAGTTGGACTTTCAGCCCTGAAGAGTTCATATACAGCTGCTTTGCTGAATATAGGAACAGTAATCAAGAACCAATTAGAGGGAATGGTGCATGGAGTAAAACCAGTAAGATTTTAAAGACCGAGATCACTATGGGGGCATTACCCAGTTTTAGGGGCTGCATCTATCACCCAGTCATGTTTATGGAAGTAATTTCTTTTAACAAAAAAAGAAAAAACCCTTATTTTCTGGAAAAGCAGCCCCTCAGGGTAGGAGGGACTATCCCCTGAAAGTTAGCTCACACAGAGCAGCCATTTGAGTCAGTGAAACCAGAAAGCAGGGAAGATTCTTAACAGATTAAAGTTTATCTTAGTGTTAACTGTCCAGGAGCTACTCTGGAATCATCTTAAAATATAGACTTGCTACAATTAGAGTAAAGCTGTGGGGTTTGGTATGAATAATGTCCAGGAATCTAGTATATTATCTTATACAGTAGCAGTACTATGAAACTATTCCCTCACCACACTCCAACCACTTGCCCTGCTTTCTGCAAATACTGAGCCCAATGATTTCATCGTTAAACTAAAGATTTGATATGCACAAAGTTGCACTTTAGCCCCTTACAGGTTTGCTCCATGATGGAGAAAGGAAGCCTCTCCATGAAAAGGAGCACTTCCCAGGAACAGTAAGAGGAATTAACAGAAAGATGTCACACAAACACTTTTGTTTACTACTGGAAGCTGGTGCCAGTTCAGTGTTTCTTGTGTCAGCAAGCTGAATGCGCAAGGTAGGGTTCCATTCAAGAAGTCCAGAGACTTAAAACAAGTGTGCCTATGTGAAATAGGACAGCAGGTTTTCAAAGCTAGAGCTATGCTTGTCTGTACTGGCACTCAGCTGTTTAATATTCATGAACAAGGTAAGAGCAGGACACCCGCTAAAGCAAGACTATGCTAAGGTACTGAGAGAAGTAGGTGACATCCCTTTCTTTCGGCTGGGGTTGGACTGGGGGGTAGAAGGTAAAACCAAAATCCTAGGCTAGAAGCCACTTGAATGGCTTACACAGAAGATTGCACTCCAAAAGTTTCCTGAGAGGCATATACCATGTACAGGAATCCATCTCCATCCTTTTCGCTTTCGTACACCTCTGATATGGGGGTTGACACGCTCACCATGCTGTGTCCATTCACCAGTAAGAAGAAAGCCTGAGTGGAGTTCAGCTGCAGGCGGCGTCTGTTAAACAAAGAGGAGGAAAGTGCTGTGGCAATGGAACTGTGTTACCCCAGTATCATCTAACAAAAAAAACTCATGTAGGGCTTGTCCACATGCTGCGTTAGTAAGCGAGGGGCTGGTGCACACTATACTCCTGCGGGAATTCTGCGTAGCCATGGACGCCATTTATCTGTCTTGCATAATTTGGTATTTTCCCACATAAAACACGTTTTGCCTAGGAAGTGCTGCAGTTCTGCCTCTTATCCACTAGAGGCCGCTGTGGTGCCAGAACAGCCAGCTGCGTTTATGCCGCTGTTCTTGTGCCATAGAGCCCTCTGGTGGGCAAAAGGCAGAACTGTAGCACTACCTAGACAAATGTATTATGAGGGAAAATACAAAATTCTATGCCCAGTGCAAACCTCCCACTCACACTCTCCAGGTTCACTCCTACGCTCCTCTCTCTCTCAGCTCTTCCGGTACGTGACGCCCCAAAGCCTTTGCCTTGCTTGTGGCAGGAAATACAGTTCTGTATTGTAATTTAAATGAATTATACAAAGTTCTGCCTAGTAAGGAATATATAAAAAATACTCAATTTTTTTTTGGCCTATATTGTTACAGACAGTTGCGGACAGATATTTTGAAGTTAGTTACCAAAATAATTGTAACTGGCATATTGTGTTATTTTGACAAATTCTGCATAGTGTATTTTCAAATATTGTGTGCAGAATTTAATTTTTTGGTGCCAAATTATGTTTTGTGGCGCAGAATTCCACCAGGACCACCGGTGGATCGGTCTCAAAAGATCCCTGCCGTAGCGTAGACCTGCCCATAGTCTCTTGGCCAAGGCCTATATGGGAAAGTTTGCCAGGTATACCAGTGCAGTTATAACCACATAATTATACTGCTACAAACCTGCCTGTGTAGACACGTATTTCAGTAGAAAAATGCCATTTTCAGCTTAGCTTGTCACTTAGGAAGAGGGTTAAACTAAATTGAAAAGAGGCAGTCTGATATTCAAAAGTGACTACATAGAGGTTACAGAATAACTATAATTATACCGATAGAACCAGGAAAAGTTTTTCCTATGTAGACAAAGCCCAAAAGACTTTTACAATTAGGCTTAGTTAAAGAATCTCTCACTAATGGCATGAAACCGAGGCTCAGATTCACCCAATGAACTGACCTGAACCCCCATGGGTAGCTTCCAGGGTGTTCTCCATTAGGGCCCTAGACCTTTGGAACTCAATGTGCACGCTAAGGCCCACCTTGCCCCTTGCCTAGGGGGGAGACTTGTTTTTGGAGAGCTGATGGAGTAAGCCCCCTGGGATTGTGTATGGTTAGCTTCTAGTGTATTTGTTGTCCCTTGACTATACATTTGATACAGAAACCTGAAGATCTGTTTAATATATTTTTATATTGTCAAGAGTGCCTAGGGCAGCTGCCAGGGGTTCTTATTGTCGTTGGTAAAAATCCAAAAAGTGCAGAAATTGTTCATTTACTTAAATCATGTAACTACAAGCATGAGATTAGAACTGTTTATCTGCATGCGCAGCTTGGAGAAGTCAGTCCCTAGAGCCTTTAAAGCTGTGGAACAGAAAAGCCAGGTTAGACACTGACAGAATGAAGGGTGGAATTATGACTTTTACAAGCACTTGGAGAATCCAGGCTCGGCCTAACCTATACAGCTTCTCATTTCCTATTCCCTGAAAAGATCCCTGACATTTTTAAATAAGTTGGCCTTTACAAGGTTACAGAGGAGGGGCCCAAACAGCCTTCTGTGGGACCATCAGTAAGGCTAAGATTTTGGCACTAAGATCAGTGTTCATGGTCATTATGAATTTGATGAAGTCTGACCCCTGGAGCTCCTGTAGTCTCCAGCTGTTGCAAGCTGGCATACATGGTTGCAGTGCTACTCAGCTTTGGTGCATCTAGCTCTCTGCTGCCATTGCAATGCCTGGAGTGGGGAGCCAGGCTCAGCCTTGTGGGGCAGGAACCACTGTTGTGGTGTTAGCTCACTCTCCAGCCCTTCACCACCCTTTGTGACATATCTGTTTTCCCCCACACCCCTGCCATTACTATTTTCTGTGTGAAAAAACCCATAGCTTTGCCCCTAGACATGGGGACTGAAGCAAGAAAAACATGCTTATTCTTAAGACTCCAGGCTTTGGAGTACCCAATCTTCTGCACTGGAGCAGATACATGCAGGACTAAAGTGAGGGGAAATAGGGTACCTAAAAGGAATGAATGGGTTGTCATTCGGTTCCTGCATGAGTATCAAGTTAGGAGTCAGACTGCCTTTCACAGCAGGCAGCAGCACATAAATACTCGTGCTATCGCTCTAAGGCATTGGGGACAGAGCTGCTTCCTGCCAACTCTGCTTTTGGCTCTAGCAGCTGCAGATCTCTCAACAGAAGATTCCTTTACTCTTTTAGCTACAGCCTAGTGGAAGAGCCAGCTTGAGCTCAAATTCTAACCACTCAGGGTCCAAAAGGTTTACTGAATGGAATAGCCAATGGACAGCACAGGAGGATGTTCCCGCATAGTGGCTACAGTTTGGTATATGCAGAAGTGCATGAGTAAGACCAAGACCAAATGTACAAAGTCAATCATGGGCACTGAAGTCCAGCATGAAAATGCACAAAGACTGAATAGCAGGAAGTCCTTTCAACTAAGGCCTTGTCGACTCAAAGACACAGGAAAATTAATCTACATTCACTGTGTGTGACTTTAAAATGGATTAGTTAAGCAGCCTTAAATCTATGTGTGGATGCTCTTATTTAGAATTAAGGTGGCTTTAATTTGGAAATGAATTAAGAGAAAACAAACAGAATTAAAGTAAACCAATATAGAAGTCAATTTGGTTTCTTTTAATTCACTTCTATATTGGTTTACCTTAATTCTGTTTGGAAGTGAATTAAGAGAAGCCAAATTAAAGCCACCTTAATTCTGAATCCACACAGGGATTTAATACACTTTAGGTGTTAATGTAAAATAGATTAGTTAAGTGTTAATTTGGATTAAGTCCAAATGTCCTGTGTCTGTGTAGACAAGTCCTACTGCTAAATTATGATCTTAAAAAGTCTTTCAAACTGCTCCACAATACTTTGGGACCTTAATTCTGAAATCAGTTCCCACTTTTGTAGTTCTTATGTAAGAATGTGGCTAAGGCTATGATGACAATCCCATAAAGGGAATTTTCAAAGTGACATATGGGGAGGGTCTCTATTTTACTATCTGTCTCAAAGCCAACTCTAAAAGACGTAGCTCACATCTACAGTTCAGCTAGAGAAACAGCCACTCTATTCTTTAGAAGAGCATTACTCAAACTGGGGTCCTTGGACCAGGGGATTCGTGGGCCCTGCTGATCAATTCCCCATGTCTCTTCCCTAACTCCTCCCCCTCTCTATCTCTGGAGACTACTGAAGCCAAACTGGAAGATTTTAGGCACTAAAAGTCCAGCAGCACAGCAGGGCTACAGCAGGCTTCCTGCCTTCTCTGGAAGAGAATGGAATCAGGGGGTGGGGGGGCAGAGGAGGTGCAGTAAGGGGTCCCTGCACACTGCCCCCATCCCAAGCACCAACTCTGCATCTTCCTCAAGTATGAAATGGGTAAACTCTGTTTACCCACCTTTCTCCTTGACAACATTACTGGAACCAGCCATCTCAGCACACTTGTAAGCAGTTAATTAACATCACCTGGGCAGTTAATTAACTAATGAGTGCCCAGGCCTGATAAAAGGCTACCAGCGGGCAGCTGGAGGGAAGTACTGCTAGAGAGAAGAACTATCCAAGACTCTAGGAGGAAGAGGACAATTTTGATCTGTTAACCTTGCCAAGTAGACATATGAAAGCTGTAAGTAAAAAGAGATAACTGAGGGCTACAGCTAGCCTGAATTGTAACCCAACTCCAAAGGGAGAGCTGTAGATGCCTTATCAGATGTACTTGACTTTATTCTGCATACTCATCCAACTCCAGGAGACATGCTAGGGACTCCTAAAGTTGAGAGAACATGTGTGTTAGCATTAACCCCAGGGCTGAAGGGTTGGACTTCAGGGGCTAAACTGGTGATAAGAGGGGTTGTATTCTGTACAAACAATTACCCCAGTTGTGGGAGCTTAGTATCTTGTCCTCAATCCCTGGGTTTGAGTAAGTCACTTAAAGACCCAAGAAGGGAGACAGAAGGCAGCAGACCCCCAAGGCCATACTATGCCACAAGGGGGCAAGCTTAGGGACACTGTCCTGTCACAGTTATCAAAGCAGTCACTAGGTAGCAGATTGACACTGAACTATGACTATTTTGACCCACCATGTACTCAACCCTTAACATACCTGATAATTTTGATTAGTTCGCTCATGTTGACGTGATCTGGTACCAGGAACTTAGTTTTATCCAAAACTGGAAGCTGCTTCTCACCCTTGTACCTTTCAATAATCACCTGGAAGGAGGAAAAAAGGCTCTGAAGTAGCAGTTATAAGGCAGTCCAGTGGCTTGTCTCTGCTTAGTTTATAATTAAACATTCAAGAATAGAACATATTGAAGAAGTGTGTTGGTAAGTAGCTGTTTTACTTTAGGTGGTGACAATTCCACCATAGCCTAGTTGTAAATAATCATGTTCCTGTTCAGTCCCTTCTATTCTGCTCATACGTTTAAACATGGGCCTTGTTATAAATACACTAGACCCTCAGGGCTCAGGATCCATGTGTGGTCCCGCACTAATGTGGGGCCCATGTTAACCCTGGATCCCAATGTAAATATTTGGGATCCATGGCAATGACTGCACTGTACACAAACCTGCGTTATAGTGATGCGGGCTTATAGCGAGGGTTCGGTGTGTTGTGGGTTTGGTTTTTTTGTCTAGTGGCAGAGAGGACCTTTGCTCAATCACAAATAAGAGTGGAACTGGTTATACAGAAATCAGTGCAGGAATAATCCACACAAGCTGTTTCCATTTTGATTTAAGTAGCAAACAGGCTCTGTTGCATAACAGTCTTCTGGGCTACTTTGTAGTGAAGTGCAAGAACAGTGGAAAGTGGGTTGGGTGGTTTTGTGTGTGTGTGTGTGTTTTGTTTAAGCAGACACTTTTTGAAGAGGAACTTCAACTGGCTATGTCATCAGTTTTCAGCACTGGTAAACAGCTGAGAGCAATGACCTCAAATTAAGTTATCCCCTAATTAAATTACTGCAGTTGTTTTGAGAAGTGAGGTGCCTCCTACACTTAAGATCATTTTACACCATGACAGGGAGGAGCAGGAGTTTTCAAGCAAAGAATAGTAAATTAAAGGGAAAAAATTACTAGGGACACATTATCCTTGCTGGCACAGCTTCCTTTTGATTTTAAACTAGGATGGCTTTTTTTTTTTTTTTTGCTTTGCAATTGCAAAGGCAAGATCAAGGCTGCCCATACAATGGAACTTAGGGTATGGTTACACTTACAAGATTATAGCGCTATAGGTTATAGCGGTCCCCTTATACAGTAATATGTATAGCGCTATTGTATGTCCACACTCAGATGCTCCTGCGGTATAGCATGGCCACATTTGGGGCACTTAATGCGGCATTAAGAGCAGCGCATTAGGGCAGGTATCCCAGCATTCAGCTGGGTGCAACGTGTTTTTTAAACGAGGGGGGTGAGGGGGGACGCGTTGTGTGTATGCGGAGGGAGAGAGACAGTGGTTTTTCCGTTTTTCTGAAAGCCTGTCAGTGAGCCTCCGTTCACAGAGGGCTTTGTTTTCACACAGGCTCCCTCCTTAAACATTTGCATTGCTTATCTGCCGAGTTAAGAAAGAAACTCTAAAGAGGTACTTCCGCATTCCTCCAGCCGAGTTCAAAACAAAGGGAAGAGACGTCAATTGCCTTAAATGGCTCTAGGCATCTCCAGAGATTACTTGTAGCGCAGTGGGTGTCCACATTCTTGCTGTAGCGCTACAGCCCTTATTCCCCATGAGGAGGTGGATTTATAATAGCGCTATAACTCAGCAGTTATAGCGCTATTAGTGCCTTGCCAGTGTGGACGGGGAGTAGGTTATAGCGCTCGTGGGGGCTTTATAGCGCTATAAAGTGCCAGTGTAACCATGGCCTTAGAATTCACCACCCATACAGTAGACTGGACAGGAGGAAACAGTAGCCTGGACAGGAGTCTTGATTCACCTGAGTTACTACTGAGCAAATCTAGAGAACAGGTAACTCTCCCACCACTGATGGAGCTGCATCCATAGCAGTAAGAGTCAAATAAACATACAAGTCTAGTTTAGAGAGGCAGTTTGGCTCCATCAGCCAAAGTGAGGTGGAGTTGGCAGGACCTGTGGCTAACATGCTCCCAGCTTTGGGTCACCTTCCTTCTATAGATAGAGTACAAGTGGGTGGCTCCAGAGCAGGAGCCAGGCTTTCAGAAGAAACTCTCCTATCAGGCCCCAGAAGGCTCTAGATAGAAGGGTTTGTTTGTTTTTTTTAAAGATTATGGCAACATGGATCCTTAGATGCAATTCAAATCAAAGCATAACTTAACCCTTGTTGTTTAGGGTTACACTCCTGATAGAAGAGTACTCAGTACCTCCTGTCAGAACAGCAATCTGCAACCTTTGGCACGCAGCTCGCCAGGGTAAGTCACCTGGCAGGCCGGGCTATTTACTTGCCACATCCGCAGATTCAGACAATCTCAGCTCCCACTGGCCATGGTTCGCCGCTCCAGGCCAATGGGAGCTGGGGGAAGCAGCAGCCAGCATGTCCCTTGGCCCACACCGCTTCCCATAGCCCCCACTGGCCTGGGATGGCAGACTGCAGCTCCCACTGGCCGTGATCAGCACATGGCAATTAAACAAACTGGCCTGGCCCACCAGGGCTCTTACCCTGGGGGGCTGTGTGCCAAAGGCTGCTGATCCCTGGATTCAAAAGACAAGTCTTCAGTTCTTGCATCTAGAGAGTTGCACCTAGGACTCTCACTGGACTAAGTCTGAGGTGTTCTGTTACAAGTAGCATTATGCTAGACAGCCGAGTGGCCCATATTTCACCTGATTAGCAGCTGCCACCAGCTAGCACATCGGTCATTGTTTGCCAGTCTGACAATTATTTCCTCAAGACCAGGCCACCCTTGAAAGGAATAATCTCTTATTCCTACAGACCCAGAGGATTCTTAATACATTTTGGCCTTTTTTCCTTTCCCCGGTGAGAAAGGTAAAGTGATTAATCACTTACTGGTATTTTGGTTGGATGTTGATCTCTAATCAGCCGCACATCTTCTACTCTTTGCTCTGTGGGAGGAAAAAAATATTGCCCATCTAAATGCTCAATACACACTACATGGGTTTTGTTCTAAGCATTGTGTCCCTGAGGCTATCTCCTTGGGCTCTTGCTTGGTAATACTTTTGCTATTAAAAAAAATGTGAGGCAAAAGTTACTAAAAGAGGAAAGAACGGGTTCAGTCAAGGCAGCTATCTAAAATAAAGCAATGATAAATACAAACTCTCCAATCCAGGATGACTGTTCTGTGTTATGACCAGCAAGAGGACTACTAAATTTATTTTGGCTGAGAACCCTATACTGTGTTAATGCAGAATGAGATGCCCACTAAAGCAAAGGACACTTAATCACATGAATTTGCTGCATCCTGTCATGTTACCCATTATCTTATGTTCCTGTTTAGGAAACTTAACAGGACGCCATCCCAGGTTTAATCTAGTGTGCCTGAAGAGGGAGCTGCTGGCTAGACTGGCATGTTTCAGGTAATCCTAGCTCTTAGATCAGGGTGGGCAAACTACAGCCTGTGGGCTGCATCCAGCCCACCAGACTGTCCTGACTGGCTCCTGGCCAGGGAGGCTCTTAGCCCCTCCTTTGCTGTCCCCCACCCCGGCCCCTCGTGGCCTCAGTGCACCATGCGAGCAGCATTCTGGCCTGCCACTCCTGGGCAGTGCTGCAGTGGCATGGCTGGGCTCCTGCGGGGCTGCACACACTGTGGCAACCACATGCTCCTGCAGGAGCAGACACGTTGCTATAAGCAGCATGAGATAAGAGGGCCAGGGGCTTGCATAAGGGGCGGGGGTTCCAGGGGACAGAAGCAGGGGTTGGTTGGATGGGGCAGAAATTCAGGGA
>ML677343.1:30702973-30717647 GCA_007922305.1 Dermatemys mawii | reverse complement strand
GGGGGGGGCAATTGGGGGCAGGAAGTGGGAGGGAGTCAGGGGGTGGAGCCAGGCTGTGTACAGAGGCACAGCCTTCCCTACCTGGCCCTCCATACAACTTTGCTACCTCGATGTAGCCCTCGGGCCAAAATGTTTGCCCACCCTGTCTTAGATCAATGTCAACTAATATTCAAATGTACAGTGTTATCAGTTTTCTATTAATTGAATACCACATCACTCATGCTGATTGGAGCTGTTCTTCTACACTCTGGTTTGTTCAGTATTTACCCATGCCAGCTTGCAAGACAAGGTTTGTTTCCTTTTAAAGGGAGGTATTAGTAGCATGAACTTCACACTGGGCAAAACAGGAGTCAGACCTGCTGTAAACTGATTACTTTAGTCAGTTATGCCTGCTTACACCAGGCTTGAATTTGGACTTGCCATGAACTCACTTTATCTCCACTTCGCTCTGCTTTATGGGCCATATCCCATTCTAAATACCTCTTGCAGAAAAAGGACTGAATGCTACAGTACAGCCTAGACACATTAGTAGACTCCTTTAATAAGAACAGATCTGCAGGACTGTTGGTGACAGCTCTTCCTCTCCCATCAACCCAGCCCATTACTTTCATCTAAGATAAAGACAGATTGAATGACAGGCCAGATAATAAACTGCTTTTCACAGCTATCCTTTGGTCACTGCTAAGATCTCATGCATCCACCAATTACATCCAAGCTTTCTATGTGATTAGGAATGACATGCAGCACATGTGACTCATGATTTTAAAATCAAATTAGTTTGACAAGAATCAAGCAAGACTAAAGCTTCTAAGAGGGGGTCTGCAGAGATATGTGGGAACTAATGACTTCTCAAAACTTAAGATCTTTATTACAAACTTCCTGTTGCTTAAGACCCTAAATACCAAAACTAACTTTTGGTGGAGACCAGTTCTAATTCACTGGGAATTCCAGATAAACACTACCCACAGTCCTTAGGGTCCACCATCACCATGTCTACCCACAGTCCTTAGGGTTCATCCTCACCATGTCTGAGGACAGAGAAGTATGCTATTAAGCAACACCCAACCTTAAATTTACCAGAAATAGGACCATTCGAGGGGAACTGAATGAACAGTAATCCTCAACCAACCCAATAAATGTGGTTTTAGTAACTTTTCTATTGGAAAAAAGTGTTAAAATGGGATTTTTGTTTGATTCTAGCATTTAGTGGGGAGTAGAAGCAATGCAAAATGGGAGCCAGACAAATCTCCTAGTTTACTGTGTATGGCATATTCAAAATACACCTCAGTCAGTTGCAGATAAAAGCTGTACTCTGACCACATTAGTTATAGTGGCAACTAACTGGCTGCCATCTTAGCTGAACTTAATACCTGGGACGGAAGCTGTTGATAGGAATAGGAGGGCAAGATGGCTTTTGAGGGAAAGCTGTTGGTTATTTGAGGCTCTAGAAGGAAGGACAGATTAGCTAGTGCCTGCACTGATGTTGCTGGCAAATTTTACCAATCTAGAGTACAAGGGAGTGACTGGTGTGGGGGCTGCTGAGTATAGCTTGACTCCAACCCAGAGACAAATGGGGGTGGGGGAAGAGTCTGGATCAATTATTTCCATCAATTGTCTGCACAGAAAACTTTGCACTTCAAGTGGAATAAGATGTGTTGCCAATTCTCATTGTTTTAAGAAAATGGAGGCTCTGGGAACAATAAAAAGGAGATTGCATTCCAGTCCTCCTCCCTGATCTATATAGGAACAAACTGAAGAGTGCAGCCCCTTCAATCTTCTTGACTCCATCCTAACCAGCAAGTGTGTTTCAACCTGTTTCCCCAGCCAACATTAAACAGGATATTTTATGCTCAGCTGCCTTTGAAGAACTAAACAGGGATGCAGGGAATGCATTTTAGTCATCTTACAGACTCCTATGTGGAAATAATTCTCCACTTGTTAGAATCAAAACTGAAAGTGGAATTTAATTTTCATGTCAACAGCACACCGGAAGTTAGATGCTCACCCCTGACAGGAAGGGGCTACATACCTAATTCCAGGTATACAATGAAGAGAGATTATTTAAGATTAGCATCCCGTAGTCTGTATCTGTAAATAAGACGAAGATGACGATGACTTGTGGCACCTTGGGGACTAACCAGTTTATTTCAGCATAAGCTTTCATGGGCTATAGCCCACTTCATTGGATGCACAGAATGGAACAGAAGAAAGATGTATTTATATACACAGAAAGAAAAAAAATTGTATATTAGCATACCAATTCTAAGAGGCTGTGTAATTTGGATGGGCCATTATCAGCAGGAGGAGGAAAAAAAAAAAAAAGCCTTTTGAAGGTGATCTCTGCTTATGCTGAAATAAACTGGTTAGTCTCTAAGGTGCCACAAGTCATCTTCATCTTATTAAGGAAGAGAGGTTTTCTGGCACCTGGGAGTTCTGCAGTCAATAGTGGATTATGCAGACCTGTAATATCACCTGCCCAAGAATTTAATTCTGTAGTGCATTTCATCCTTTTGTGGTGCAAGCCTCAAACCACCATGCCACAAAACTCCTCCAACCAATAGCTTTCAGGGTCCCATTCCACTTGAAAGTGTGGTCCTGTTGCTACCATGCTTGCCAACCCACAGACAGGTTTCCCTGCCTGCTGATGTAGAACAAGTACCAGGCCATACAAAATGAAAACAAACCACATGATAACTGTGGCTTTCATTTTCTGCGGTATGGCAGTAAGACAAAGCTAGGACTCTGGTTTCACTCGAGCAAGCAGGGAAACCAGTTGACACAGAAGTACAACCACCACAGAAAGCCTCTAATCTTTTCCCTGTTGTTTTTTTAAGGGGGGGGGCATTTAAAAGCCAAGCCTCGTATGCCAGCTGCAGTGCCACCCTTTAAACAGGCCAGCCCTGCCCAGCAGTACATCTGGGGGGAGCCTTTTGTTGCAACTCCTTGTAACAAGGTGGTTCTCTGACTCCCTCACCAATTCCTTTGCGAAATGCGGGCACTGGTGTCCCGGGCAGCTCTGCTCTGCCAGGGCCAGGGCCCGGGCCCGCGGGGACGTGCCCCGGATCAACAAGGAGGTTGAAAAACTCGTCGTCCAGGGAGTCCGCAGGGCTTGAATCCAGCGCCCCCGCGAGGACTCCGGCGAGGGAAGCGACACCAGGTCTGGGCTGCGGCGGGGAGGAGGATGACGCGGGTCCCTTCACCTCAACACAACACGGCGGCGGCGAGCAGGCAGGGCACCGGCCCCGGGGCGGGGGGCACCGGCCCCGGGGCGGCGTGAACCCCCCCGCAGAGAGCGGGCACTGCACGGTCGCTGGGGTGTCCTGAGACAGGGGGGAGGGGGCGCTGAGCCCGGTACAACCCCCTCCCCCCCCGCTCCCTTCACACAACCCAGCGCGCCCCCGCCGGGGCGGGGGATGGGCCCCCCCGGCTGGGCTGAGGAACCGGGCACAGCGAGTACCGGGCCCCTGCCGCCCTCGGGGCTCCCCGGGATGGCGGCGCAGCGAGGGTCCCCCCCACCCCGGGCCCGATCCTCACCGAAGGTGCGGCGCTGCTTGAAGCTCTTCTCGGAGGGCATGACGGCGGCTCGGCCCAGCCCGGCCCGGCTCGGCTCGGCTCGGCTCCAGCGGCTACTGGCTGCGCCGCTCCGCCCCTACCTCGACCACCACCCGCACGGCCCTCTAGCCCGCGCGTCACAGGGGGCGGGACCCCGCACCTCCCCCCTCCCGCCCCCGTCGCCATCTTGAGTGTGGCGGAGCAGGGTGGGGCCCTGCGCGTGCGCGCAACAGAGGGAACGCGGCGGGGCTCAGCCGCGCGGGCCGCACCCTCCCCTCACGTGCGGCCCGAGTAACAAACCGCCTCCCGAGTACCACCGGGCGATGGCCGTGCCCCACTGCTAATGTGACCCCACACAGGGCGCTCTGTGAGCCCGGGAAGCACCGCAGAGCCTTAGCCCTGCCCGTCCAATGTCCCTTCTCCTGCTGTGGCCATCACATGCTTCAGAGGATGTTAACAGATAAACAAATGCACCCTCACACACAAGATGGGGAGGGGGACCCTTCCTGACCTCTGCAGGGGCCTGGCTGAAATCCTGAAGCAAGAGTTTTTAGGAACATAAACTGGACGTGAGCCCCAGGGCTGTTGAGTCCTGCCCCCTACCAACAGGGTGACCAGACAGCAAGCGTGAAAATCGGGACAGGGGATGGCAGGGGGTAATAGGAGCCTATATAAGAAGAAGACCCCAAAATTGGGACTGTCCCTATAAAATCGGGACATCTGGTCATCCTACCTACTAACGGGTTTTCTGCTTCTGAGAGAACAGCCACTTGCCAAGTCAGAACAATATTCAGGGTATTTGATTTATAATACAAAGCAAAAATAGGAGTGTTTCCCCCACTCTTATAACAAAAAACAGCAGCACCATTTTAGCCTAAGTTTCCAAAATCCTCTTTTGGGGTGGGGAGGAACCAAGAAAGGTTTAGTTCTAAGGGACTTTTTTGTTTGTAGAATTGTACACAGGAATTTATCATAAAATTTGCCTTCTCATAGCCTTAGCATTGACCCCAGCTTAGTTAATATGTATTTTTAGTTATTTCCATGAACAAAGAGGCACATAAATAGTTTAGCTTGTCAAGGAGATGGGGGGGCAGGGGTAGAAGACTTTAAGGTCTGGAAGCAGTTTATTTTAAGCATAACAAGTGGCATGATTCAGTATTTCCCTGGTACATTTAGGCTTTGTGTATACTAAGGGCTTATCTCCATGTTCAGTGATACAGCTGCATCTGTAGAGCTATAGTGAAAACATTCCTGCGCTGACAGGAGAGCTTCTACCATCAGCATAGTTAATCCACCTTCCCGAGAGGCGGTAGCTATTTTGGCGGGAGAAGCTCTCCCATCAACAAAGCGCTGTCTACACAGGGGGTTAGGTCAGTATAACTATGTCACTCACAAGGTGGATTTTTCACACCCTTGAACAGCTCAGTTATATAGGTCTGCAGAGTAGATCTGGCCTAGGAACTACAAGTGGAGGTTAAGTCCATTAATGGTTATTAGCCAGGATGGGTAAGAAATCGTGTCCCTAGCCTCTGTTTGTCAGAGGGTGGTGATGGATGTAAGAAGAGAGATCGCTTGGTCATTATCTGTTAGATTCACTCACTCCAGGGCACCTGGCATTGGCCCCTGTCAGTGGACAGGATACTGGGCTGGATGGACCTTTGGTCTGACCCAGTATGGCCGTTCTTATGTTCTTAACTGTATCTCACATGTTCAGCTGCAAATGCTAACATACAATTGCTATGCCTCACCTAGAAAATTTTAGAAGGTGCTTATTATGTACAGCTAAGTAACTCCATCTGACATCACACCTTTAAATTCTAGTCTAGACAAATCTTCATTGTGAAACCTGGACCAAGCCATATCAATGTATCAAACTTGTTAGAATTGTAGCAGAACCCAAACAATTTCAGTTGCAAACCCAGTTTTCATTTATGCCTGCCACAGCCACAAGCCTCTATTAAAGTCAAACTATTTAAAATTTTAACTGCCTTACACTATCAGCTATCAGGGTGACCCATGACCTTGCCATGATGGTGTGTTAAAGTCAGCGCTCCTTCTGCAGCCAGTCAGACAACATTCTGAGTAAGATGAGAATATTTCAGTACATTGGGGATCCCTGAATCAACTGATTGATGAGTTGATGATTACTTGTAGCTTGGTTACAGTTTCTAGGAAGGAAATATACATTAAAATTACAGGATGCTCTGTTCTCATCTTGAAAGGAAGGCTCAAGTAGGCACCTTATGATTCAAGGCCAAGTATTTCCGGTAGCTATATAATCATAGGATGAGATCACTACAAAACGTGACTGACTGCTCCGAGAAAGACAGCCCTGAGGTCTATAATGTTTCCATCTATCATACAGAAAAGAGCAGCTGAAACAAGTTGGCTGATCATCATCAGGGAGGCTGGTGTGCATTTAAAACCTAAACAACAAGAATACAATCTATGTTTGACTCCTCTGCCCACCGATTGAAGAACAGGGAGATCCCTTTTAAAGAGACAGCTTTTAAAAGCAGCTCACAGCAAGTGGCTCACTGTGGGAGCCACTCGGTCTCTGAATAAGAAAAATCAGCCTTAGCTTTAGACATTGCACAGAATTAGAATTCGCTATATTCTCTGAATTGCTGTTCTCTGGGGGATTGCAGGCAGCGCTATAGGAAATGCCGATTCCACTAGCACTTTTGGGGCCAGCTGTCCAAAAGTAATCAGCACCCAGCAGCTCTTACTATTCTCAGAGGGAGTTAGTGGGTGAAGAGTTCTTTTGAACACTGGAGTATTTGATCTGGTGCCTAAATGGGAGAAGAGCCCCTTTGAAAATCTGGCCCATATAATGCTTTTAAACACTTAGATTCACATTCACTTTACAAAAGAGGGTATCGTTATCTTTGCTTCACAGATGGGGCAATAGTGGACAGAAAGGTGATGCAACTTACCCTACTCTCAGGTCAGTGGCAGAGCTGGGCCTACGCCCTGGCTCTGAGTCTTGTTCCCGTGCTCTATCCACCAGGTCACATGAGCTGTCAAGCCTGAAATAGAGCACACTAGGCATTGGCCCTGGTGTCGTTTGTTAGAAGGCAGCTCTGTGCAGGATTACAGAGGCCCACATTCGGAGAATCCTATGCCGAGACTGTGTTTTCTGTAGACTGCAGCAAATATTTCAGTCCTGGGAGAGACATTATGTATTAGCTTTGATTCCAACTTACATAGATTCCATCAATTGAATCTCAAAGGCTACAGAGACCATACATGCAAAGTGAACCAATACTTGAGACAGCAAAAAACACCTTTACCTGCCTGCTATACAATAGCAGATCCCATTAGATGAGGGAATATTTTCCCTGTTAGGACCTGCTGCTGGGAAAAAGCTGATGCTGTATAATTCCTTACCTGCCCTCTTTTTAGCAAGTGATTATCACACATCAGTAATGATAGGCTAGCTTATGAGGGAACGTCTACACTACACTTTGGGGTAAGCCTCCCAGCCCGGGTCTATAGTCTTAGGCTAATGGGGCTCACACTAGCACTCTGTAAATAGTCATACAGCCAGTTCTTTAGAGTGATAGCACACTGCTCCAGGAAAAACAACAGGGAGAACTTGTGGCACCTTAGAGACTAACAAATATATTTGGGCATAAGCTTTCTGGGCTAAAACCCACTTCATCAGATGCCTGGAGTGGAAAATACAGTAAAGAGGTATAAATACACTACATATGAAGAGATGGGAGTTGGCTTACCAAGTGGGAATAGCCCACTTCCACCTTAATTGAATTGGCTTGTTAGCACTATCCCCCACTCCCAATAAGGCAACACCCATCTTTTCAAAGGCTTGTACCTAAATAAATGTGTTAGTCTCTAAGGTGCCACAAGGACTCTTCATTATTTTTGTTGATAGAGACTAACAAGGCTACCACTCTGAAACTTTTCCAGGACACTCACTCGGTATCCTGCCCCACTGGTCTCTCTCTCCAACATGTTTCTCTGGAGAAAACCTAGTTGATTCAGGAAGAAGCTGTCTGCTTTTCCGTCCCAGTAGAACTGTCTGGGCCAACATATTATCTGCCCTTGTGCCTTCAGGGTTTCCTGGTCTCCCCTTACCTTGTAAATCAGCTTTCTCTGCTATAGAATAAGCCATTTCTCAAGGCATTTGTCTAGGCTACCACTGTTTATCTTCCCTCCTCCCAGTACTGTCCAAGAGTGAGATCTTTCCCCCAGACTCGCCTGCCGCAGAGGAATCTCCTAATCATAAGCCTCTTCTTGTTAAACACTTGGCTTCTGTCCTCCAGAATGGTTTTCTAGGACAAACATAACAAAGAGTACTTCACACAAGACTCAGTCAACCTGTGGAACACATTGCCAGGAGATGTGAAGGCTAAATATAGTATAATATAATATAGTATAATATAGTATAACTGGGTTAAAAATGAATTAGAAAGTTCATGGAGGATAGATCCATCAATGGCTATTAGCCAAGATGAACTGGGATGCAACCCCATGCTCTGGGTGTCCCTAAACCTCAAATTGCCAGAAGCTGGGACTGGATGACAGGAGATGGATCACTGGAAATTACCCAGTTCTCTTTATTTCCTCTGAAACATCTGGCATTGGCTGCTGTCAGAAAACAGGATATTGGGCTAGATGGCCCACTAGTCTAATGTAGTGTGGTGTTTTTGTGTTCTTAGGACTAACCCATCACCACTGCAGACTTGGAGGGCACCTTTTGAATCAATATTCTTGACATTTGAGCTACAGTTACTACCTTAAAACAAAAATATCTATGTATATAGTCTACACTCACAAAACCCAAGCTGGGAAGCAGTGACTAAGTCCCTCCTTAAAATCAAGCAGGTCCTTCATGGCAGTTGCCTGAGGAAAGCTCACCTCCCAGGACTCAATCAGGTTTCCTTATGAGCTAAATGACAGCACATTGAAATATATTTCACAGTCAGAATTACAAACCCATTCCAAACTTCCCTGGTGTTTAAAAGGGCTTTATACTGTATGGGAGAAATTTATTCCTTTGCTCTAAGGACTGCACTTCTTCTATTGCTCAGTAGAAGGTGTTAGTTTCCACAGTTGTCAGGTCAGTACCCTGACACCAACATTAACTTCACACATGTTGAGTGGAAAAACATTAAACAACTTTACAGGTGAAAGACCGTAAAATAAAGAGAAGAAAACTATTGCACTCCGTTGCTGGTCATTACAGTGTGATTTACTCTCTAGCCAATGTCCTTCCTCAGAAAAAAATGTGGCTGTTTGTTTCTTCCACCCCTTTACTTCCCTTTTCCCATCCTCCTCCCCAAGAGAGAAAGTTCAGCTAACTAGTGTGAACAGGAAAAACAGGATAAAAGATGGAGCTGGCGAGAGATTCTCTGAATGTTTTGTGAATTATCTAGTATTTTTATTGATCTAAACCTGACCCTTTACATTAGTTAAAGGTCATTGATGGTTTTGAATATATTGAATACAAGGGTGCAGCCATTCTCCAATTTATACAGATTTTCTGGTACCAGGATTGAGAGACAGCTACTATTTGTGATAATTTAGAACGGGTCTGTTGAGAACTGTACCCCCTATGTTTGCCTTAAAATTGTTGTAATCCTGCGAGAAAAATCCTTGGGGGTTTAAATTTCTTCTTGGAAAACATCCTCCGCCGCATAACTTTTGCACTTGTTCAGCAAGGAATTAAGAATAATAAAAGCAATAGTAATTCTTCTGGGGAGTGCAAAACAGCAATGTTCTGTGCTTCCCAAACTCTACAGAGGGTGTAAGACAAAAATCACTGATCCCTGGTACCACATATATTGACATCAGTTGATGATGCTGGTTCTCGAGCAAACATTTCTTGACCTCAAAAATCACTTTTGAAGATGAAGTTATTTTCTGTGAAAACACGGTGAGTCAGCTGATCTTTGGCATTTGGGAAAGAATATTTTACATTTATATAGCTCTGGTCATCCCGAAAGAGTCACATTCCCTTTGCAGGCATGTTAAACTGTATACTCTGCATGTGTGGGTTTGTGGAATAATGTCTCGCATAATAATATTTTCCACTCTGTTTAGTACATCTTGAATTCAAGGATCCCCCAGCGCTTTACACCTATTAATTAAGTCTCATAACTTGCCTGTGTGGTGGGTAAATATCATTCTCATTTTGCAGATTGAGAAGCTGAGGCAGTCAGGTTCATGACTTGGCCACAAGTACACAACTGTTACTGTGTAGTATAGCCAATAATAGAACCTAGAACACCTGACCCAGCCCCGTGATCTAAACACTGCATAATGCTTCTCAGAACTGAATCTGCTGGAGGATTTAGACAGGCAGAATTTAATTACTCAAACTGGAATCTGGCCAAGACACCAGAAATAACAACCCTTTGCTCTGAGATTGCCACAGTCTTTAATGACTGCACGTGATTAGGACCACAGGCGATCAGTCAGTCTTACAGCTCATTAGACAAACAGCACCTCCATAAGTTCAGCAACCCATTGCACCACGCAATGGCATTTGGCCCAGCATTGACTCAAAGAGAAAAAAGCCACTGAGTCATCAACTGCAATTTCTGCAGCACTCTGGGTTTTCCTTAGAGATCCTCCCTCTGCATATTGACCAGCTTATCCTGTAAGGTCTGATGAAATCAGAGCCTAGCTAGAATAGCAAAAGGTGATGATTACTAAAATCAGGAGGAAAAAAGGCTATTTCTCAGAAAATGAAGAACATCTGGAATCAAGATGTAAAAACAAAACTGTACAGTCCTTGAGGATGTATTTGTAGTCTGGAGTGATGAGCCATAGATGGCTGTTCTCCAAAGAATCCCTTCCCCAAGGCCACATAATACGAGGCAGAAACTGCAGTTCAGGCTTATACCATGAGATGCGCTGTTACAATCATTGTGGAGAGCCAGGGTTGCAAAGAGAACTTGTTTGTCTGTCTCTGCCTAGCTTACAGCCCTCCTCTTTCTCTTGCCAACTGGCAAATAAATAACCCTCTGGAATAGTCATTCAGATTATAATTGGCCAGTTGTGCCATCAGTCGGCGGCACATCCTGTCACAGAGCCGGGGAAGCTGTAGACACCTGCAGGATTCCACAAAATGGGGACATCAATTTGGGGCCTTGATTCAAAGCCCTTTAAAGTTTATGGAAAGACTTTAACTGACTTCAGTGGGAGCTATATCAGGCTCTTTATTGCTAGAGAGAAATGAAATGGACAGGTTTCACCTTTCAGTACATCCCTTATTCAAAAAATACTACAGTAACAGCTCCAAGCGTTGCAGCCTGTAATACTGAAACTGTAGTGATAGGGGCTGTTATTCCAGAACACGGCAGTAATTTTTGTGCCAGGCATTAAGGACGTTCAAGTACTTGGCAGTACCAGAGAGCAAGTAAGCGATGTACGTGAATAATACAGTATATTTATCCTTACCCCTGTCAGGAAAAGTAAGGACGATAGCATTCAAGTAAGGGGCCTACATAATCAAGCAGGGGATGTCTGTGTGATAATCTGACAGCAGGGCGTTAAGCTTCCAGAGCAGGTGCTGAGGAGATTCAAACATAAGCGTTCTGATCCTACACCTGACCCAACTTGCCCCCACTATTCCCATCTCCTTGGCCCATCCCCATACTTCCTCTCTGCCTGTAGCAACATCAGGAGTTGTCACCTAACTCACTTGCCAGCTGGGTCTCCGAGTGGACAACATCGCAAGACCTCCAGCTAGGTCCTGAATCTTGGGGTGACTTCAATGGGAATTACCCCTATCCTGTGTGTTGCAAAGGCATGGGTCTCTGGTGTTTTAAAGCATCGCTGCATCCAAGTGGGAAGACAACAGTCATCCTTAGGGTTGGCAGAGCACTTTGTATCTTCAGCTGGAGTCTTCGATCCCTCACCCTCATGGGGGGAAGATTTAAAATCCTTATATTTTATACAGATAGGGAGGCCAAATGAGTGGTTCAAGATCACAGAGAGCCTCAGCTAAAGCCCACTGCCTGCCATTGACTTAACTGGGTTTTGGATCTGGCCCAGCATGGGATGAGCACTCACATATTCTTAGCTCCCAGTTCCATGCACATATCCCTAAGCCAAGCTACCTGTCAGGTGAAACAAATGTGAGTGCAGACAGCTATCACCTCTTTGTTAGTGAGTCATTTCCTCTCTCTCCCTTGTCTTCTTCTGCCTCAGCTCATGAGAAGCCACCTGCATCACCATGGACTGGCCTGCCCTCTGCTGGCTTGAACTGTTTCAGGGGGTGAAATCGAAGGAAGGTGCTTTTGTTGATGAAAAGCCCAGTTCTCAGGAGACATGGGAGAAAGCAGCATCTCTGAGCATTGAGAGATGGATAACTCCTTGTAGACAAGGGGATGCTGAGGATAAGATTATACTGGAGGCAGGGAGATGACTGTGGGTGTCAGGTGTGACAGGGTAGGGATATGGCAGGGAGCAGGGTCAGAGGAGTGAGAGAAGAAAATAGAGGCAAAACCAGAAAAACCGAAGGAGGAAGGACTCGTCAGTCTTGTACTGCAGTTTCAGCATGGAGTAATGTCACAAGGGTATTCTTTGTTTTAGTCCCTGCCATCTGATTCTTTGCTGCTTTTCCCCTGAGCCCAGTGGCCCTAACTGGCTACAGAGTGGCTACAAATCCTTTAGACCAGCAGCACCAGAACTCTTATGCGCTTCTGTGTGGGGACCGGAAGGTAGCATGATGAACCAAGAGGGCCATATGATTTGATCCATATAGAAGCAGATGTATGGCTTCCCCATCCCTCTTATGCCTCCCATGCAGCCACACTCCCAAAAGTGGATCTGGTTTGAGGTGATTCAGGCTCTATGTGCCCCACTTGATGTCCCCTTGGGCCTGACTTTCAGAAGTTCACACCACTCGCAGCTTCCATGCGTTGAAATCAGAGCTGTGGGGACCCAGCTTAGCTGAAAATCAACCCCAAAACTTTCAAGCTGGGCACCCAAAATCAGTGGCTACTTTTGAGAATATTGGCTTTATTTCACAGACAAGCTCAGCTGCCCCTTCAGCATCTGGTGCAGAAGCATGCAATTGAAAACTAAATGCATGTTCCAGGCCTGTTTGAGTTGCATTCTCCACAATAGCTCCCATCAACAGAGCATCCGCCTCCTCCTATCAAAATGCCCAACAATCCCACTCATGCCTACAGGCCTGTTGCATTTTGGTTGAGTTCCTGAGCTTGTGTTCTGTTTGTAAAAGAGCATGGGGGAGATGGCAACATTATGGAAGTAACTGTTATTTTTCCATCTGGGGCACCTCCAGCCATTAATGTACAGGGTGAGGATATAATGATCCAGTATATTGTGTGGGTTATTCTTTTTGTTTTTATTTATTGGCAGCTCTGGAAGACCCCAATTAGGGGAGAAATCTTGGCTCCATTGAAGTCAATGGCACAACTCCCATTGATGTCAATAGGGCTAGGATCTCCCTCTGTAGTCCCTGTTGTACTAACATTGTACCAAGAACTACTGAAAAGTTTATTCCTGCTCCAGAGAGCTCAGAATCTAATACTGACTCTTCATGAGGTGAAGCAAACATAAGAGTCAGTTTAATTTTTAATGTTTAGATGGAAACCACCTTGTTTCCTTGCAAATAATATTAACAGGTATCCTGCCCCTTTGCAGAGTGTTGCTGCCCACATATTTCAGAGCCTCACAACTCTCCTTTAAGTTGCCAAACATCTTTGAATCCCTGCAAATTGCAAAGGGAAAAGGATTCTTCCCAAAAAGCCACAGTAAGGGGAGGAGTCACTTGCAAAAGCAGAGCCCTCTCTCAGCGTGTCAGTGTTTTTGTTTATGGTCACTGGAGATCTCATGTATTAAAAATAAACAAAAGTATAAATAATTCCACCCAAACAAGCATTAGGGAAGCTAACACTAAAAGGCCTCTTTGAAGGTTGTTTTTCTAAGGAGCCTCGTTAGCGCAGTAGGTAGCGCGTCAGTCTCATAATCTGAAGGTCGTGAGTTCGATCCTCACACGGGGCATCCGGACTTTTTTACCCCCCCCCCCGGCTGTTATATTTGATATGCAGCTGGTGCGAACAAGGCTGCTCCTCCTTATCTGCAGGCAGCGGCAGAGGAGAGGCGATGTCAAGAGTTTTTGCGCTGCCGGGAGGAAGGACGCGAGACCAGCAATGCAGCGGCCCTAACTCCCTGCAAACAGGCGCTGCAGAGACATGCAAGGGGCGGGTGGCAGGAGCTGGACAGGGGAAGTAGGAGGCGCTGGTGAAATCCAGTGCAGGGGGATCCGGGTTTTCTGCACCCCTGAGCACCACAGTGACACCGACAGCAGCGTGTGCAAAGTGCAAAGCGGCTGCACAGGGCTAGGTGGCCGGGTGAGCCTCTGAAGTGGTGGTGGGGGCTGTATAGACTCCAGGGGGCCGGATCTGTCTAACCCCTGCGGGGGCTGTTACACACCCTAGGAGGGAGAGGGGCGTGGTCTCGGGGTGTGGGCGTGTCCTGCGGCGAGTGGGCGTGGTGAACGGGACGGCCGGGGTGGGGACAGTGGGTGCGGCAAAAGTGACAAAGGGCGTGATTACGTCTCTGAGGGGCGTGTCGCCGTCTGTGGCGCGCCGAGGTCGGCGCCCGAGCGCGGGAGGCGATTGGCCGAGCCCGCCGCTGGGCGGGGCCTGCGCGTGCGGGCCGCCGCCGGCAGCCGCCCTCCGCTAGTCGCCGGCCGGCCATGGCGGTGTGCGCGCGGCTGTGCGGGGTGGGGCCGTCGCGGGGCTGCCGGCGGCGCGGGGCGCAGAGGGAGCAGCGGCGCGAGGGCCCGGCCGACAGCGAGCCCGACACGGACGCCGAGGAGGAGCGGATCGAGGGCGCCCGGCTGGGACAAGGGCCGGCCCCGGCCCCGGCCGCCCGGGCCCCGCTCTCCCTCCTGGAGCTGCCCCCCGAGCTCCTGGTACAGATCTTCGGCTCCCTGCCCGGCACCGACCTGCCCAGCCTGGCCCGGGTCTGCAGCACCTTCCGCCGCATCCTCCGCACCGACACCATCTGGCGGCGGCGCTGCCGCGAAGGTACCGCCCGGGCCCGGCGGCTACTGGAGGGGCCAGAGCGGGGGTTGGGGACGAGGGGTCCCCAGGGGGCACTAGATGTGGGGGATGGG